>BHFT01022035.1:0-55797 GCA_004320025.1 Laticauda laticaudata
CTGCCCAGATCCCTGGGAGCTGCTTGAAGAGAGGAAAAAAGTACTGAAGATCGCTGGTGAGTGCTATCTAACAGAACCCTTTCAGAGACACAGCTACTGACTGAAAGGAACTGAGTCAAAAACTGGGGTCTCTCCCAGGGGCTGGCTTTTATATCTTAGCACAGACTCAGCTAAATTACATCATACAAAGGAGTCAACCCATCCTGGGCTCTCGATGCAGCATGGAGGAGAATGTATTATTACAGCGATATATTTAGAAAATGTAACGACAATTGAGCCCAACATTTATGATGCTAAGTCAGACATCTGTTAAGTGAGTTTTGCCCCATTTTATGACCTTCTTGTCACAGTTATGTGAATCACTGCGCTTGTCAAGTTGGGGGTCACATCACCCAAGGACATTGCAACTGAACCCATTACCAAATATGAATCCATTGCCAAATATCTGAATGTTGCTCATGAGACCATGGGGATATTGCAATAGTTGCAAGTGTGAAAAATGGTCATAAATCACTTTTTTCAGTGAGGTAACTTTGAAGGGTCACTAAATGAACTCAAGGACTACATGTAATAGGTCTGACTCAGCACAGCTAGCTCCTAATTCCAGTTCAGTAATGAGGAATCAGAGGCAGAATTTGGGAAGAATGCCAAATCCTAAATCACATCACCAGTTAAAGGGGCTCCTCAGGGAAATGAGCATTAACTCTAATTAAGTGCAGTCAGGAACTGTGGCTATTTAAAAGTATGCTCCAGATATTCTTCTCTTGTTGGACCCATTCTTATTTCCAGACCTGTCTTTCTTCAATGCTCTGCTCTAGATACTTTCTGTTTCTTGCCTTGCAATCACATCTTTCAACTTCCATATCAGCTTTCATACAACTTTCTGGTGCTTCAACCTGTGGGTTGCCTTGAACAATTATCTCAGTATTCTTGCCTCTGAACTCTCCTAGCTTGCTACAACAGATGTAATTACAAGGCAAGCAACTTCTGTTTCATTCTCACTGACTAAATAGCCAGCCTTTCTTACTGCCTCAAGATTTACCACTAGTCCAATAAAAGCTCTCCAACTTGAAATTGCTGTGCTTGCTGTTTATATCAGCATAAGGCTTGCATTGAACATTGCTTATTTTAGTTGCTGTTTCGATTACAGCAGTGATGGCGAATGTGTCAAAAATTTGCTGGAGTGTCACACACATTCTCCCTTTGTACAAAAGAGAAACAAATCTTTATCTACAGATAGTCCTTGACTTACAACAGTTCATTTAGTGACCTTTTGAAGTTACAATGGTACTGAAAAAAGTGACATGCCTGTTTTTCACATGGCTTTTGCAGCATCCCCATGGTCACATGATCAAAATTCAGATGCTTTGCAACTGACTTATATTTATGACAGTTACAATATCATGGGATCATGTGATCACCTTTTGTGACGCAAAAGTCAATAGGTAGCTGGATTCACTTAACAACCATGTTACTAAACAATTTCAGTGATTCAGTGAACAACTGTGGCAAGAAAAGTTGTAAAATGGAACAAAAGTCACTTAATTGATCAGCAATCAAAATTTTGGGTTCAATTGTGGTTGTAAATTGAAGACTACCTATAGTCATTTGTGGTTTTTTTTAATACAGACAAATTGAGACAGCTGAGGCCTTTGTCACCTTGAAGCACTTTCAGAAAATACTTTTCCAGTCTCTGCCCCCTCCAAAAACATGTGAAAGTCCACCCCATTCTTGCATGATTTGCAGAAGCTCTGTAAGATGCCTGAGAGACTGCCCTCTCACATGACTTCAGAAGCTGCATAGGAACATATCCCATCCTTTATGCGTGGCCTTCATAGACTTTGAAAATCTCATGACGTGCTTTTGGGAATAGTTGTGTCAGCTATTGGTGCCATCACTACTTAAAGCCCCTGTCACACTGCAGCAATGGATGGAAAGAGGATGTAAAACGAAGAAAAACACTTACCATCCGTTGGTTAACGCGATGCTTCCGTTCTGTACTCACTGCCTCCGTTTTGCTTCCTCTCTACCTTCTCAGCATCCGTCTATTGACATTTCATCCGCTCAAAGAGGTTTTGAGCTGCTCAAACTTTGAGCGGAAATGTATCCAACGGTCCGTTCTGCATCCGCTAGGCATCACGGGGACATCCGTTCTGCATCCGTTGTCATCCGTTACGCATCCGCTATATCCGCTAGGCATCCGTCGCATCGCGCGCAACTCGCATCCCTCCAGCGTAAACGGACGCAGGAGGAAGCGGAATGGACGCGGAACGGACGCGCAGCATTAGTAGCACGGACTGAGAAAGGATGAAAGCGGATGCAGCACGCAAAGAAAGCATTTAAAACTCACGTTCGTAGAGGGGACCTATCGGATATTAAGGATGTCTAGAGGATGCCTAGAGGATACAAAAGGATGCTTCCGTTTCGCATCCGCTTTCCATCCGCTCTGCGTCCTCCCCCGTCTGTTACTTTCCGTGTTATCCGCTCTGGTTTATGCACATTTTGCCCCTTTTGAGACGGATAACAACGGATGGAACTTTTCTCGTCCGCTGTGTCCTTTTTACAAACGTTTTGCATCCGTTGGGCAGTGTGACAGGGCCTTTAGAATGCTTCTTTCTGGAATTTTAAGATACTCAAAATGAAGATAATTTCAACACTACTTTATGTAAATAAGCAGATTATGGCATCTCTATGTCACACTGTGCCAGGTATGCAGCTTTGACTTTGAAATTCATCTTCTTTAATTGATTCCAGAACCTTATTACAGTGAAGAAGAGTAAAACACTCTTTTCTGCAAGCTAAGAAGGTATCCAGTGGAGTTGTTGTGGCTAGACTGTCAGTGTTTGTTGTTTCAAAAAACCTATTCACTTTGATTTTCTGAAAACTTGTTGGTAGGTTAGATTATAGGTTTGTCCAAGAAATATCCTTTCTGGGCCTATATGCAGTAGCAAAGTACAATCCAGCTACCAAAAATTATACCTCCAATATTTGAGGTTGAATGTAACTTTGTATATAGCTCAAGCTCAACATATACTTCCATATAACTTGTTTTGGGGAAGTAAAAATATGATAAGAATGAATAGGAAATTCGTTCAGCAGAAATCTGGAGTAATTGTCTTCTTCATATTATAAGAGTAACAAGGTATGTTTGTTTGGGTCCATCTTTGAGTGAACTGAGTGGGAGGTGACTGTATGCCTCCTTCTCAAGCCATTGCTAGATTGGTGCTGTACAACTTTAATCCAGTTTTGAAACTTTCACTTTTATGGAAGGTTCTTGAGAAGACAGTTGGATTGCAGCTTCAGAGGACCTTTCTCCATCAGATTTCAGGCATAACACAGAGACATCATTGATTAAGTTGGTTTATGACCTGTGGCAGAATCTGGATAGTTTCTCCTGTGGATTCTTGATGCCCTTCAAAACTATTGATGATGGTATATGTGTAATGTGTGTATTGGTATGTAGGAATGCTCTTGGGAGGCAGATGGAAGAGATGCAAACTAAAAAACCATCATGCAGGTGTTATCTCAGTCCACAAGTAGAGAGTACATGGAAAGCATTTCAAAAAGGACCTTCCCTAATTTTCTGGAGAATAAAAGAAAAGGAGGGGAGATTCTGATAATGTAATCTTACAGTGAAGATAAAGTTAATATCCATTGTTATGTTTCTTGTCTGGACTGTCTCAAAGGGCTAACATCGATTTTACAAGCCTGAAAGTATTTCTCCCTGCTTTCTTTTTACTCCTTTTACTCAAGGTTTTGTTTTACTCTTTTTACTCTATACCAGCCCGTTTGGTTATCAAGTGCAATTCAGGGTATTAGTTGTAACCTGCATTGTAAGATCTGGCTGTCTCCCTTTCTCCCATTGTTTCTATCCATCCAGTAAGTCTGATAGATTGGGCATTTTCCTATTCCTGTCTTTAAAACAATATTATCTAATAGAACTTGGATGGTATGCCGTCTAGAATAGTATATCCCAAAAAGATTGAATTGCCCCAACACTGTACTTTAAAGTGAATTTGAAGATTTGGCTTTTCCTCCAGCCATTGCATTAGGAAGTGTAAACAGCTTTGGAAATTTTATTATTAGATTTTCATCCCGCCTTTACTACTTTATAGGAAAATGCAAAGGGATGAATATACATAATACTTTTTTCTCCTATTTTCTGCACAACCCCTTTCTTTTATTTGTCTTATGTTGTGTTGTTTTTATTTTATGTGCTGCCCAGAATTTCTTTGACAAGGGTGGCTTACATATTTGATTTATGAATCAATACGTTTATTTGTGCTCACTGTCATACTGAATAATTTCAACCATTTTGTCAGTCTGTATAAAATAGGTGTAGTCATTTGTCAAAATTCTAAAGAATGTGATCAGCTTCAGTTTGTACCTCATCTTTATTATGTCCCTGGTCCTGAATATGTCTCCAAAAGCATGTGTTAATTTATATTGCCTTTCTGGTCAGAATTCATTCATGCATCATTTCTTTCTCTTTGTTCTGCCATCTGTCAAGTATAAGATATTGACTGCTTCTGTGCATCTCTAACCACTGTTTATGCTTCCAAAAAATGTTTTGGAATGGAAGCCACTTAAATGGCTGTTGAAGTCATTTGCACATCCCAAGACATCTTGCAAATGCTTTCTGTGGTTCATTTAACTTGTTTAAATGGAACTGGCAGAGGATTGTGTACAAGTACACTTGTTCATTCATGGGAAGCCAGAATTTTCAATGATGTGCAAGTATTGTTAATGGGTTTTGTTTCTGGGGAGGATTGAAAAAAGCTAGCCCACTTGGGAGCAGCCATCATTTCAAGGTACCTGGTGCCTTTCTTGAAAAAACAATTTCCCCTTCCCTGTTGCAAATATAAAATTGGTTTGAGTTTATATCATCAATCAGAGGTAAGTGGATTAACCCTGGTTGCTTAGCCTTGGTCCTCCATTGCTGGTAGAGAATGTCTCTAGAAGCTATCATGCCATAAAATAATTGTCTCTCCAAATTCGTATGTGTGTTAAAAATCAGTTTTGGCTCCCAGCAGCTGCCTGGATAAATCATACAATTTTCTTGGCAGTATTTTTGGAAATGTCTTGCCATCATCTTAATCCTAGGGCTGAGGGGCAGAGGCTGGCCCACAATCACTCTGCTGTTTTCTGGGACTAAGGTAGAACTAGAACTTTCCCAGTTCCTTACAAGATGCCTTTAATCACTGCACCAAATTGCTTCTCTCAATATATATAGCACTATTCTGTTGTATTCACTAAAGCTTTCAGTTGCTTGCAATTTAGCAGCTCTTTTCTGAAAAGGACCAGGAAGAAAAATGTGATTCTCAAACATCACCCCTTCTGTTCAGAAGCAGGACTGTGGGGATTTTAGGGAGACAGATACAACGAAAACAATAGAAAAAGCATACATCTGGTGAGTTTGATACAAGCTTAATTCATGCATTGCAAAACCATTTTTCATTTTTGGATGAGTGTTGAAGATGACAAGAATGTTGCTGAAGGTGACTCTGTAAAGTGTTCTTGTTACCATTTAGCTTTTTCTCAGATTTGAACAAAGCTGTTAAAATATTCTATGAAGAATAAATGCATACTCTCAAATTATATCCAGTCAGTTTCCTTTAAGGTGAAGAGTGGCAAAATCCCTTTGTGTTCTCTAGTCTTAGTGAGAATTCCAAATCATTTGATCTTAAGAGATTTGGTTGTAAAAATGTAAAGCAGTGGCAGGGAAAGGAAGGACACATACTTACTGTGGCCACCTCTTCTTTCTCAGTTAAAATGACTTGCAATATACAGGGTATCTGAGACTTATACAAACGAAAACAACAATGCATTTTTGACTTTTGGCTGCTGTTGTAGCTTTGTGCCACTTGTACAAAATGCAGGTTAACAAATGATATCTAGATGTAATTCAAATGATTGGATAGTTAGCAAAAGGATTGCTCAACAAATAGAGTTCAATAACAAAGAATTTGACTAACTACATTTGAATCGAAAGTACAAAGCAATAGAATCCTCTTGTATTGTTAAGGACAAATCCAGGCTGAGCAAACTTTTTGCCTTGATCTACAAATTGGGTCCTTTGACTTAGTAAATCAAACCAAAATTAATATAACAAAGTTTATTCTCTTTGGCACAAAAGAAAATGTTGTTTTGTAAAATAGGAAGATAGAAAAATAAGAGCAATATACAATGCAGTAACCAAAAGTAAAGAAAGTTTAAGACGTTATCTTTATTTGCTTATTTGTATCCTCTCCTTTATTATTTTTGCAAATAACTCAAGGTGGCAAACACCTTCCTCCTGTTTTCCCCCAAGCAACAACCCTGTGAGGTGGGTTCAGCTGAGAGAGAGTAACTGGCCCAAAATCACTCAATCTGGCTTTCATGGCTAAGGTGGGACTTGAATTCACAAGTCTCCCACTTTCAAGTCCGGAGCCTTAACTACTGGACCAAACTGGCTAACTAATGCTAACTAATGTGCTATATTTGGTCAAAAGGTTATGTATGGTAACATAATATATTTTTATCATGTTCTTAACCACATTTAACTATAAACTTACTGACCAAATGTAATGCTTTTTCCATAGGGAAAGTCTTCCTCTTGAACAGTACTGTTTTGGAGGCATTTACTATAACTGCATTATATTCTAGATGTTCTCAGATTTGAAGTTTAATAAAAACATGAATTAGTTTCCTAATAATCCGTAGCACACATTCAAAATTCTAAATGTGCGTGCGTGCGTGCGCATATATTTGTATGTGTGTGTATGTGTGTGTGTCTGTATATATGACATAATAAATACTTTCTGCAGGTGCTAATGTTTAATCTTTTGGCAACTGTACAAAGAGTTTTTCATCTGAGACTCAAGATCCTTATTCTGATCAGCTATTACCATCTTGTATCCTAAATTGTATGTGAATTTAGAACTTTTTGCAGTAAAATATATTGTAATACTTGCTTATATTTAAGTGGATTGGTCATATTAAATCCCATTCCTAACTTTGGACAATTCTTTTCTTTTTACATGTTAAAAAATGGGGCAGAAGGAGACTTGGCCATTCCTAATTTCAAATCTTTCTTCAGCAAGTTAAAAAGCACTCTTTAAGTTACTATTACAAAAGCACTTCATTTCAGAAACACAGTGTGATATTAATGGATTTAATGTAGCAGCAGCATAAATATTAACTAATTTCTTCATTTGCATTTAAGACATTTGTTTGGTAAAAAGATCATTAAGCATGTGCCAGCACTGCCTACACTACACATTCTTGAGATCCTAACAAATGATGAATGGAAAAAATTGACGTTGCAGCAAAATATATTCTGTAGTCTTTGTGAACTTGTATTCTGAAAAGAATAAAATGTTCTTGCTTTAGGCAATAGAAAGCGGCAAAACATTCATTATAGTTTTTTCACATTAGTAAGAAATGCCTGAAACTATTTTACCAACTTGATTTGTCCTCTACTTTTTCTCCTGAGCATTCTTGATGACTTGGGATTTGTCTTGTTTTGTTATCCACCTGTTCTGTGAAGAAACAAAAGCCACAATTCCAATTAATTCCTATACTCTGGAACTGCCTCCTGCATGTATTTATGCATGTGTGTATGTATATGTGTATGTGTGGTTGGTTGATGGAATTGATGTTGGTATAATCGGCTGTGTGATAGCCTTGTGAGTTTTGTTGTGGAGATATCCACAACAATCTAGAGGCAGCAGCACAGCCAACCAGCCCAGCACACCAGCCCCCGCCACCAGTATTTATAGAGAGACGGCAGTTCCGATCACACACTGCTTGCACTGGCACGAAGCCGAAAGCACCAGCCTGAGATTGAAGTGGGACCTCACCGAAACTTCACCAAGATACTCTTAATCTTACATGGGAAAGACCCGAACACACCTAGACCTACATACCTGTACCCGTGAAAATCTATGAATACATACATAAATATATATATATACATACAGTATACATATATATATATGTTTTTTTTAAGCTCTCGCGGGTACTTACATTTGTGCTGTTTAGCTTCCTTCGGGGTAATTATCCCACGTCATTGTAGTTCTGTTAAAGTTGTAGCTCATTTAGTTCTGTTAAAGTTGTAGCAACGTTTCAGCAGAATCTCATCTGCCATCATCAGGCTTCTGTATGGAAGTGTGTCTCACAAACTTAACAGAACTACAATGAGCTACAACTTAAACAGAACTACAATGACGTGGATAATACCCAAAGGAAGCTAAACAGCACATATATATATAATATGCGCTGTTTAGCTTTTCCTTCGGTATTATCCCACGTCATTGTAGTTCTGTTTAAAGTTGTAGCAACGTTTCAGCAGAATCTCATCTGCCATCCTCAGGCTTTCTGTTATGGAAGGGTGTCTCACAGTTTCCTGGTTTAAAAAAAAAAAAAAAATTTGAAACCAGGAACTTCTGAGACACACTTCCATACAGAAAGCCTGAGGATGCAGATGAGATTCTCCTGAAACGTTCGCTACAACTTTAACAGAACTACAATGACGTGGGAGAATACCCGAAGGAAGCTAAACAGCACACATGTAAGTAGCCGTGAAAGCTTAAAACATAATATATATATATATGTATGTATGTATGTATGATATATATACATACATATACATATACATACATACATACACACATAAATATATATATGTATATATATATGTGCTGTTTAGCTTCCTTCGGGATTTATCCACGTCATTGTAGTTCTGTTAAAGTTGTAGCTCATTGTAGTTCTGTAAAGTTGTAGCAACGTTTCAGCAGAATCTCATCTGCCATCATCAGGCTTCTGTATATACCGAAGGAAGCTAAACAGTACAAATGTAAGTACCCGCGAGAGCTTAAAAAAACATATATATATATATATATATATATATATATATATATTGTATATATATATTTATTTATATATTTATTAAGCTCTCGCGGGCACCCACATGTGTGCTGTTTACTTGGTTCTTCGGGTATTATCCCACGTCATTGTAATGTTGTTAAAGTTGTAGCAACGTTCAGCAGAACTCATCTGCCATCATGCAGGCTTCTGTATGGATTTTGTGTTCTCACAGCTTTTGGTTTCAAATTCGAGGCTGTCCATTCTGATTGGCTAGGAGCCTGGGTCTGTGTTCACTGGACTTGGAGTTTGATTTGTGTTTCTGGTTTCCTTCTGGTCTGTTTTGTGGCTTTGATTGGCTGGCAACACTCTGTTCTTGTGTTGGAGGCTTCAGTGAGCTTGGCTTCATGTGAAAAGGAACGGCTCTATTCATTAGCAAGCTAGGTTTCACCTGGGTGCCTGGGGGGGAGTGTTTGAGTTGGAGGAGCCATACGAGGGAGATCTGTCTGTAGTCAGTTGTCTGTTTGTGGTGTGGAGATCTTTCTATTTGAGAGTGCAGGTTTCCAAATGATTGACAGTCTGCTGGAATCATCTCTTCTATTCATGCTGTTAGGTCTTTTTTCAATCTCTATTTGCTTCTCTGATGATTCTGTTGGGTTGGGTTTTCTATAGTGGCTAGAGTTTTTAGTGCCATTGAAGTTGATGTTGTGATCTGTGGTTTTCATGTGTTGGTACTAGTGAGGAGGTGTGTTTCCAGTTTTTTTAACTGCATTTTTGTGTTCATCCAGGCGGGTACTTATTCTTCTATTGGTCTGCCCAATGTATGTGGCCGGCATGATGTACAGGGAATTTCGTATATGCCTTTGTTTTCCAGGTCAATTTTGTCTTTTGGGCGTTCTCAGGATGGCTGCTATTTTTTGTCTGTTTTTGAAGGCAGTCTTGTGTGATGTCTGTGTTAGTATCTTACTGATTTTATCTGTAGTACCTTTATGTAGGGCAAAACAGCTTCCATAGGTCTGTTGGTCTTCTAGGTCTCTGTTATGTCTTGGTGTGTTTTTGTGGATCAAGTTGTGTGATTTTGTTTTTTTGGAAGCCGTTGGCTGTCATACTTCAGTCAGGGTGCATAGTTTCAGTCTTTATATGTGTCTTATTCTGCCAGGCGTTTGGTTCTGGTAATTAGTGTTTTTGCCACGAATTTATCTGTGCTGGTGGGTGGTGGGATTGGGCGTTGAGTAGCGGTTGGTGTGGGTTTTCTTTTGGTATATGGTGTGTTCCAGGTGTGCCATCTGTTCTTTTGTAGATTAGTACCATCTAGGAATGGTAGTTGAAACGGAAATTAACAAACAAACACCTGAGCACAGACAGACTCCTCCTGATTGCGTTAGTTTAAATTTGAGGTTAGCCTACTGCTGTCCCAGGATGGTTTTTTTTTCTTCATCCTGATTTGTTGGCAGTCTTGGTCTATGTTTATTGGACTTGGAGTTTGTTTGATGTTTCTGGTTTCTTCTATCTGTTTTGTGGCTTTGATTGGCTGGCATACACTGTGTTCCTGTGTTGGAGGCTTTCAGTTGCAGCTTGGATTTGAAGTAAAAGGGATGGCTATTATCTATTAGGAAGACTAGGTTTCATCTGGGTGCCTGATGGGGGGTGTTTGACTGGAGGTATCAGGGGGAGTCTGTTTGTGCCCAGGTGTTTGCCTGGATGTGGTATGTGGAGTCTTTCTATTTGAGAGTGCACTAAAACCCTAGCCACTATAGAAAACTCCAGCCACAGAATCATCAGAGAAAGCCATAGAGATTGAAAAAAGACCTGACAGCAAAGAATAGAAGAGATGATTCCACCAGATGTGTCAATCATTTGAAAGCCTGCACTCTCAAATAGAAAGATCTCCACACCACCAGAACTACAGAACACACATGAGCTACAACTTTAACAGAACTACAATGACGTGGATAATACCGAAGGAAGCTAAACAGCACAAATGTAAGTTACCCGCGAGAGTTTAAAAAAAAAACAAAAAAAAAACATATATATAATATATATATATATATATATATATATATATATATATATATGTATGTATGTATGTATGTTATGTATGTATGTATGTGTGCGTGTGTGTGTATCCTTGTTTTATTCGTGTTTTTCTCCCATGTAAAATTGGAAGTATCTTGGTGACGTTTCGATGAAGTCTCATTCATCATCTTCAGGCTTGTTTCTTTGGCTCTGTGCTTCTCAAGAGTAATGTGGGCTTGCAGCTGCTTCTTCCTTTTAACTGCTAGTGGGGGTGTGACTTGATTGGGTGCAGACTTGGCTGTGTTCTGATTGGGGTGGGGTTGTGTTCTCATTGGTTGGGGCTGTGTTCTGCTTGTAGGGGGTTGGCTGTGTTCTGATTGGCATGGTGGCGTGTTCTTGTTCAGGTGGGGGCTTGGTTGTGCTCAGGTTAGTCTTAGTTGCTGGGGGATTTGAGCTGGTAAGCTGTGATCCTGTTGTTTGGCTTCGTGTTCGTGGTCGTGCCACATCTTCAATGGTGGGTGTCAGTTCGCTTCTTGTATGGGTCAGAGGGGTTTTGAAGTGGGTAGTGTGAAGCCAAAAAAGACTGCGGTACGGCTTCTGGTCCGTGCGTGTCGTGTCTCATCTTCTGTGTGGGTGTGAGTCTTTTTTCTAGTGGAAGTGTGGTGGTAGCATCTTGTGTGGCACTTGTGGGTTGTGAGTCTTGGTGTCATTCTTCATGTTAGGTTCTTGTTTATTGATAAGGGCAGGTTTCCAAATGGCTGGTAGCGGAGAGTTATCATCTTGTTTATTCATGCTGTGTGGGCATTTTTCTATCTCTATGGCTTCTCTGTTTATTTCTGTTGTTGAAGTGTTCGGTTTTGGCGATAGTTCTGTATTTTAAAGTCAATTTCATTTGTTCCTGTGGCTTGAGGTGTTGGACCAGGGAAGAGGTCAGTTCTTCTTTTTTTTATTGAGTTCTTGTGTTCTTCAATCTGCCTGCACTTATTCTTCTGTTAGTTTGTCGATGTATGGGTGGGACACGGCTGGTGCTTAGGGGATTTGTCATACTCCTTGGTTTCTAAAACTCGATTTTGTCTTTCGGGTTTCTTAGGATGGTGGATATTTTTCTGTTTGTGCAGAATGCTTTTTTAATGTTGTGTTTTGGAGGATCTTGCTGATCTTGTCTGTAAGTGCCCTTTATATATGGGGAGCTTTGCTGTTCTTTTGTTCTCTTTCTTGGTTTTGTTGGGTTTCTTTTTGGATTAGGTGGTAATCTTTTTTTGGAATCCATTGGCTGTTAGTACATTAGTGAGAGTGTGTAGTTCGGTTTTTAAGTGTTGTTCGTCAGCTAAGCATTTTGTTCTGTTTTTTCATTTCATAAGAATTTCAGAACAAAATGCTTAGCCAACGAACAACACTTAAAAATCGAACTACATATATAAACACTGAACATGGGCTTCCTCCAACTCAATGTCCTAACCACATGAATTACTGTCCCCTTATCTAGTTAAGTCTTAGATCCAAAAGAAAACAGTATAACTTTTTAAAAATTGTGCTAGCTGGAGATAATAAGAACTGTCAGTCAGTCATGTTATGTTTTCTCATTAAACTATGTTGCGTAATTTACCACCAGTGAATTAGGCCATGTTCTCATGTTCCAGAGCCAATCAAGTAATGTATACTGCTTGCAGGAGTTTTCAGGAGGAGGTTGTTCAAATTTTAGATGTTAGTAAATAATGCTGATAAAGCACCTAACATATTTGTATATTATGTGTGTAAGAAAAAAACAACCCATGGATAGATATGAGGAAATGTCAGCCCCATAGCTACATTTGTAATAGATTTTAAACATTTTTACAAAGTCAAATCCATGGTTTTCCAAAGGAAACCATTTTTTATCTTGTGTTACAGTTGTGCAATTACAAGGAATAATTTCTAAAAAAAATCTATCCATTCATCGGAATGGAATTATTGATCAAATTGTTTTTTGGTCCCCTATGCAGCTTCCTGGGCTCTCCAGGATGCTTCAATCACTGTTTGGAAGAAAGAGAAGGCTTCAGAAGAGAGGAAGAAGTTTAGCTGTGTGCAATTGTATTTAGATTTGTGGATAGTTTTAAATATTTTGATTCAAGATTTACTTCAGTTTTTTCTCTTGTCACATAGGCTGTTAAATCTGATTACTATTATTCCTAGTTCTGCTGCAGAGGAGTTGACAACTATTGGCTCTTTAGTTTGGAAATCTTTATTCTGTCTCTTATGAGCAATCATTTTCCAGTTAATGAACTGAACTCATCAGCTCAGTAATATATTGCATGTACATAAGAATGACTACTTTATTGCATATAAGTTCCCTTTTATTAGCTAGTCTAAGATATGTAAGTGAATTAAAGTAACAAGTGAAAGCCTAATTACTAAAAACTTACATAGAATCATTGGAGCCTGCAAGAAATATATGAGATTTGCTCCACTAATGGATTAAGTTGCTAAGTTACCAAACTGTTGAACAGTATCAATTCATTTTGGCATGGCTCAGGTTGACTCAGCCTGCCATTTTTCTGAGGTTGGTAAAATGGGGACCTAAATTGTTGAGGGGCAATAATCTGATTCTGTAAACTGCTTAGAGTGAGTGGACTGTAAAGCTCTATGAAACAATATAAAAGTCTTAAGTGCTGTTGCTAAGTAATAATAATTTGTATTCAGCTCAAGGGTTATATATACTGTATATTGCAAGTTATCAGAATTTTAAGTTTGAGTACTATAATTGTTGTCATAAATATTTTCAGTTCTGTCATGATTTCATCTAAAGTAGCAAGTCTCTAAATTATTGAATGTTTGAATTGGATGGCCTGCTCCGGTTTTTATCTGCATAAATGCAGTCCTCCTAGAAAACCATATATAGTGGGAATAAGCTTTTAAAGCAGTGAAAAGCTTGATTTTCTTTTCCCTTTTGCATCTCAGGAAAATTAAATTGAAGCTGTTAGGTGGTCTGCTGCCAGTTCTACAGACTGTTATCTGTAGGGCTGGAGGGGTTGGGGGAGATCCTGTTTTCTGTATCTTCTTAATTCCAGACCTATAATAAATCAAATGCATAACACCGCTAGCTAGTACTTTAGACAGGAGAGGTTTTCAGTTTATCCATTAAGCAATAAAGTACTCAAAGGGTAAAGGAGTAATATTTCTCAGCTGTTATGGAAACTTTTTCTTCACAAGAGTGAGACAGGTATTCTAATAATAAAGCAATAATTTGCTTTATGATTATGATTAATAATAATTTTCTTCCTAAACCTATTTCTATGCTTCATTTACTGTTTCAAATATCATTCTGAATGTAAGGGAAAAGTAATGAACAAATATAAAATGCTAATTAGCTAGAGCAGTACCATTGGATTGTTTTAATAATGGTCTTAGTATACGATGCTGATTACCTTTGACTCCCAAAGGTACTTTTTCAAAAGGCAACTGGACTTCTTGCCTTTGTTGAAGATGTTTCGCTTCTCATCCAAGAAACTTTTTCAGTTCTTAATGAATGGTGGAGAATGGAAGGATTTATATTCCTCGCAGTCATCTGGTGGCTAGCACTCTTCAAGGAAAAACAAGAAGTCCAGTTGTTTTTTAAAAAAGCACATTTGGGATCAGCATAACCTGGATGACTAAGAATCTCTATAGACTTTTCAGATTTTTGTTATGAGCAGTCTTTTAAGTGTTGAGCCTATAAATAGGCGACTTTGATTTATCATCCTCAAATCTAACTAATTTTAAACTATTTTACAATTATAAGGAGAAACTGGATACAGTCTTCTATTTATACTGTATTTTGGATTGTGCTTTGACTAAACTTGTAAGGACTTGGAAGCTAAGCAAGGTTGATCTTGGTTAATACTTGGTGGGAAATTGCAAGGTGTATAGGCGAGACTTAAAAAGGTGTATAGCAACAAAAACAATTTTGGAATAAGATAATGACAAATGACTTTTATATCATTGCCAAGAAAACTACGCAGATATCTTCAAAGAGACCAGCAATCCAATTTGAGTTAAATTATTTTGCTTTGACAAAACTATCATAAAGCAACTTGCCCCAATCCCTTTGTCTGCTTCACTTAGTTATTCCAATAGTTCCAATAGTTAAGAGGATTCTGCACATGTGCAGTCTTTTTACCCATTGAAAGGTATTTTCCTGTTCAGATAGCATGTTGCAGACATCTTAGGGGAGAATTGCGAGTTCCTAGTACAGTTACCAGAGTGAATGATGATAACAAAATATAAGCGCCAGATGGGTCAAATTGCTGTCTTCTATTCCTTAGAGTTCTGTCTTGTATTTGGTTTCATCTTTTTCTTTTTTCCAAACAAAAAAGGATTGGAACTGCAATAACCCAATGCCCTTATATTTTAAAGAATGCCTATGGAGGCTTTTTGTGATCCATAGACGTTCTTGGAAGTAAATATGATACCATATTAGAGATTGGAGTTTTTCTTTATAAAACACGACCACTCATTATTTGTGAATCTAAAATGACTGAAATAAATTGAGGCAGAGAACTGAAATTTTCTATTTTCTGTAGTTCCATTTCACTTACGCAATATCTGAAAATATGCTAAGGCTGTATCTCTTAAATATGTTATGAAAAAATTGGGTTTACGGCAGCCAAGCATTACTTATTAATTCTTATTTTATGGCATATCTGAATATTTATTTTAAAGAATATATCTCTTAAACCAAATATCAGCAAAAGAAGAGAAAAGCGTAAAGTCAAGTTCCCTTTGAGATGAGCCTGACTTCTGGTAATACATCCAAATTGATTACTTGATAACAAAATGGAAATAGTTTGCAACAGAATTATTCCAGAATGTTTTTCAGATTTTCCAATCTATCTGACTATCCTATAATTTAATGATGATCTTTCATCCTAATATTAACTAAAACCAACCCTGCTTTGCTTTCCAAAATCAGATAAAGCTAATTAGCTGCTACCACAGGAAACCAGTCTCAAAAAGTGGGAAAAAATTACCAAAATTAAATAATAATAAAAATTGTGTGAAAATAATAATAAAATTATTTCCAGTATCATAAAAAGATAAACAGAGATATGTTGAATATTTTTTTATTTTAAGGTGCATATGTATCATATAATAATTCTGGAAACAACAAAGGAATGATGTGGCTTTTTCCTTAAAGTAAGTCATTCTTTCTTTTAGCAACCAATTTAATAAAAGTAAGTTGTTTTAAATTCTATGGTTGAAGAAATAACATTTACTTTCACTATAGGCTTTGCTTTCATTAACTGTAGATTTATATTGTATATTACATATTCTTTTAAAAATAAATTAACACTAGTTGTGGTATAATGGAATAAGACAGCATCTTGAATAGTTTAAATTAGAATAAATTAAATTAAGAAAAAAGAAATCTTGTATTGGTCTATCCTGGCATGTGTCAGAATACTGCATGTACCTTAGAATAGCATGAACATACTATGCTGAAAGACAAATAGAAATTAAAAATATTTCTGGCAGCTTTTAAACCTTCTATATACTTATATAGCCACTCTAATTCTACTCACAATATACCAATACATAGCCACTCTAATCATAGCCCTTAGTCTATGAAAGTGGATGGCAAATAAATCTAATAAATGGATAAACAAATATGATTTTGATGCTTTATCCTGTTAATTAGTTGACAGTGACTAAATTTGGAAAATGATTTATGTTTGGTAAAAGGCACGTGGATCAAATATAACCAAAAGATAATACAGAAATGTGCTTGTTGTATGTTTATTGAGTGAATAGGCTTCAACTATGGAATGTTTGCTTGAACATGGTCATATATCATCTTCATGAGAGTAATGGGAGAGCAAATGATGGAATGTAGAAGACGACATGAGCATCAAAATGCCTTGAATATTTGTGTCAGACATTAGGATGCATGTACACAATGGCAGTATATGTGTGATAATGAATATAAATAAATAATAATTCTTTATTATCATTGTATGAATATACACAGTATATACATAACAACGAAATTCACATAATTCTTATGATAAGAGTGTTGGCAGGGGAATCTTACTATACTTATCATTTTGTACAGCATTAACACAATACCATTTTGTTGCTTGAGAACTTAAATAATTTAAGATTAGATAGATTGTATAATGCAATGAAGAATATGAATCTAAAAATTCATCAGTTAAAGTTAAAGACCAAGATATTTGAGTTTGTTATAAATGAGCTGAAATACCATTTGTGATTATGGGAAGGTAGACAGCAATTTATACCAATGAAAGAGCAATCACTCTAAGACAGTGAGAAACTGGAAAACATCTCGGTGAGTAGTTATCTAGAAATACACCACATTCCATCAGAAAAAGGAGTATGTATTTAAAGACAAACTGCTTAACAGTAAATTTTGCTGGAGAAGAGAAAATTTACTTAGGGGCCCTGTTCATGAATCTGTGCATGCTATAAAAGAAGGATGGAGCTCTGAAAGTCAGACTTCTGACTCAGATTGCTGATTTGTTGCCAAAAGCTTAACCAGTGTCTGATTAGCCTGGTAATGGAATGGTACCTAAGAATGAGTGAATGGGAATTGATCGTTGAAACTGTTTGAAATATCTTTAATTATTTAAATTTTGACCCCTATGAATGAATTAGGGACAAAATTTAAATGAACAGTGAACACATCATCAAAGCCATCAATACCTTGACCATACCTGTGATATAGTACACTGCTGGAATTATTGATTGGACACAAACTGAACTGAATAGTAATATTGATAGATTATATCTGTCCTGCAGAAATGTACGTAGTTGTTTACTTCAAGTCAAACAAATAGTTGAAGAAGTGTGCTGATTATGTAAAAGACAGAACTTGGAAAATTTGTGCATTGACAATATTTCCTTCTGTCACCTGCAAAAGACTACAGTTTGGATTTGTGTATAGACTATGTGGATACATTACAATTTAATGCGTTCTTAGGAAGAACTCAGTGAGCATGAAGGCCAAAACAGTCTAAAGAACTGACAGCTGTAATTTCACATTGTTGTGAATAGGTAATAATAATAATAATAACAACAACAACAAACAACTTACTATATTGCATTTTGATGTTCAAGCAGAAAACAAATAAAATTAACTACTTTAAATTCATTGCGAGCCAACTGTGGCATCTGTTCAAATTTTTTTTTTATTCTTGCCTAGCAGCATGTCTATAACGTATGATATATTGCTCTCCCATGATATAAAATCCAAACAGACCACAGAAGAAGTGAATTATTCCTCTTTTCCAAATTTGGAGACTTCAATAAAACTCCGTATGTATATGCATGGGTACATCTACGTACTTCTGAATTTTTTTAAATTTCTTAACTAGGGACACATCTGGCCTGAAAATATATTTGTATAAAAATTGCTTAGATACATATGGCCTGTATACATAGTCCATTGCAGCTGGAGTCAGTATATTACATATTTTTTTCTTTAAATTTCACTTGACTGGCTTTTTCAGGGCCAATTCTGAAAGAGACTTCCCTGATTTACAAATGAAGGAGTCTGGATTTGTGTAGTTTCCATAGATCCTAGACATTCATTTTCATCTCAAGCTCATTTTTAGTTGACGCATTTGTTGTCTGGGATTGTGAGTAAAAAGGGAAGGGAAGTAAAGCCACCACCATTAGAGATGAATTCATTTCCTGGAATTCTACATAAGTATTTGATCAGATTCTCTTAAAATGGGTCTCTTCAAATTGTTTCAAACCAGCGTCACTCACACAATGGATGTCCCGTATCATCTGGTCAGAAGAGGAAGAACATAGGAATGTTTATTCCAATGTCTCCTGTGTCACCTAGTTTGGCATTTGTGGTTCAAGGAGTGTTATTAGTAGCTCATCAAAGGACACAGAGATACCTTCTTAATATAGCTGTCTGTTCCATATAAGATTGGAATATAAGCTGTCTATTCTACATAAGATTGTTTATTAATTGCTAAGCTGTGTGGTTAAAGTCTGTTGAGGGTGGAACAATGTTGAAAACAGCAGTAGAAATGGCATATCAACATTTCCAATATCTGCATAGGGTGGACAGTAATTTTGATTGTCCAACTAATCTGAAGACCCATGATGTTCCCCAAGTATTTGTAAGTCTCTCCAGGTTTTGAGGGTTGTCAGATCTCTTTGAATGAAGAAGAGTGCTGATAGGATTTGACTTTTCAACTTTCATTTATGTGAGAAGGTGCTCACAATTTAAATTTAGACTGAACCAGTTGATGGCAGCTGAACATTGTTTAATGTGTAATGCAGAGCCTTGATTTCTCAGCAACAAAGTCATTTGCATTCCCAAGGATTTTAACTCTTATTTCATGAAAATGGAAATTCTTATTCCATTAGTGGCATACTGTAGAAGGGATTCAGTTGCCAGGTTAGAGGTGCAACCTTGTTATATACTCCATGAAGCAGCTTCATAAATTTAATGCTAAAAGTCTGTGCAGTCTGTAGAAAACTCTAACTCGTACCAACTGCAAAACTAAAGATAAACATTTAGCTCTATATAGAAATTCTTCACTGTTTTCAGAGAGATGATCATTGTTGGAAACTCATAACACTTCTTTAAAGGGCAAATATTTTTCTATGTAGATGGAATCTCTGAAAGTTAGTACTTTCATCTATAATAGAAGTCATTCAGAACCATTTTGGTTCTGCCAGACCAAATAGATTTAACCCTATGTATATTTCACTGAATTGGAATTTGTTCTCATACTGTCTCTTGAAAACAATTCTTAAAAGACCCAGTTTGTCCTTTTTGCACTAAAATGGTTTTATTTGCAATACCAGGGTTCTGAGTAAACTTCCTATCTATTTATATCTTTCTGAAGAGTACTAGGATATCCAAATGGATGAAATGCCTTGTTCATTGTGTATTTCTAGAATTACATCTAATATTTTGAGCAACATACATAGTTTTTTCTGATTCAGAATCAGATCAGTGAAAAAAACAGCGATCAATTAAAAGTCTTTGTTTCATGATAACTGGTTGCAATGTTAGCTGCTCTTTAGAAGATATTGTCCATTTAGATTTTGCAGTGTTACTCAAAACTGAGTATTTATCAGCATCAGAGATGGTATTCAGCAGGTTCTGACCAGTTCTGGAGAACCGGTAGTGGAAATTTTGAGTAGATTGGAGAGAGAATTGGCAAATAGCACTTCTGACTGGAGATTTTATAGTATCCTTCCTCTGCAACATTTCACCAAGCCACACCCACAATACTGGTAGTAAAAAAAATTGAATCCCACCACTGATCAGCATGTTTTTAATCAGTATTGCCACTAAACATTCTTTGAAAATATTTGAATCCTCTCTTTTCTACTTCCCTGGTTTGATTATATTGGAAATAGATTTCCTTACATCTTAGAGTAAGAGGAGGAAAGCACTCTATTGATCTTAAGGCCCTGTCACACTGCCCAACGGATGCAAAACGTTTGTAAAAAGGACACAGCGGACGAGAAAAATGTTCCATGCTGTTTGTTTATCCCGGTCTCAAAAGGGGCAAAATTTGCATAACCAGAAGCGGATAACACGGAAAGGAACGGACGGGGGGGACGCAGAGTGGATGGAAAGTGGATGCGGAACGGAAGCCTAGCAGATGGAAGCAGATGGAGCGGATGGCACATCTGCAGGGCTTCCGGGGGCCTCAGCAAAGCGGACGTGAACGGATACAGTGATGCAGAGCGGATGCACAGCAGATGAAGCGGATGCAGAGCAGAAGCTAGTGATGCACACGGAAGCCTAACGGAGAGCTAGCGTTAATTGCGTAAGCCCCGCCGGATATAAAGGGAAGCAGCTCGGAAGCAGGTCACCAATTCAAAGGAAAGACGTTTGCCGGACGGATTGACAGCCTTGACTGCCTGCCTGCATGCCTGCCTGCAAGCCTTGCTGCCAGCCTCCCTGCAGCCTTCCTGCCAGCCTCACCTGCCAGCCTTGCTGCTCTGGCTGCTTCCAGCCTTGCTGCCAGCCAGTCTGCCTGCCAGCCTTGGTTATGCCTAGCCTTGGTTCATGCACTGCGCCTCGACGTGTGCCTTCCTTCCTGCAGCCTTCGGTTCCCTCTGCCATGCCAGCCTTCTGACCTTGTGCCAGCCTTCCTGCCAGCCTTGGTTGTCCTGCAGCCTCCTGCCAGTCATCAACCCACAACCATGGGAAAGAACAAAAGCCTCAGCCACTGCTGCGAAGGGGACAGGGCCACCATCCCACCCCTGGCCCTCACTCTGTCCTGCTGGGCTTCTGTAACAGGGCTCGCTCTTCTGGAGTGGACTTCTGCTTCTGCTTCTGGACGAGCTGATGCTGCTGCTTATGGCGAGGTGCTTCTGGTGACTATGCTGATGCTGCACCCCAATGAGACATTCAGACAAGCAACTCCAGCACCAGCACCTCCACAGCACCTGGACCTTCACCCCTGAGACTGAGCGACCAAGAGGAGTGCCAGAGACTCATTTTTGTTTTATAGCTGTTGTTAACAAAATCTATCTTGTATTCACACATTTGCTTCATTTCTTTTTTAATAAAGTTCTTTGCTGGAAACTTTAGAAATGGTTTAAGCCTTTGCAGTGCTTGAGGGATGGTTAAGATAGCAGCGGGATGGGCAGGGATACCTGTGGATGTATAATAGCTGTGGGATGGGTAAGAATAGCAGTGGATGGGCAGGGATACCTTTGGATGGTACAGATCCTGTGGATAGATAAACCTCCAGTGCAAGCATAGTGGCTGTATGTCACCTCCAGGTGCCAACTCTATGGCCCTTTATTATCAATAATTAATTATCAATCATCACGCATGTCAACATAAACACAATCTTTATTAAATGCCTGTTCATTGTAGGCCATCAACATACATGCCCAATCTTATCAGTGTGATGAGACAGGCTGAAGGAAGCATCCATTAGTCATCTATCATCCTGTCTGCACTCCACTGCTCAGCTGGGAGTTGCACCAGTGTCTCAGGAGGTTGCGCTGCTTCTTCGCTTAACGTGAGGCTCTGTTGGGCCTTGCACATCCTCAGTGTCTATCAGGTTTTGCCCTTGCCTCCATTCCCCAGGCTCCTGTCCCATTCCTTGTTGGAGGTCCACGAACTGTTCTCGCAAGACTGGTAGCGGTATGCATGAGATTGTGCAGGATGCAGCAAGCTTCCATGATCCTCCTCACGGTCTCTGGTGATGCTGCATGGTGGTGAGAGAAGTACCTGGAACCTGTTGGCCAGGATGCAAAGGCGTTCTCACCACCCGCCTTGCCTGCCGCTGACAGTGTAGTTGAGATTCCTCTCTTCATGGGTGAGGCATTGGAGGTGTAGGGCTTCATGAGGTAGGTTCTTGGAGGAGAAGGCGTCATCCCCACAATGAAGTAGGGCAATCTGTGTGTCGTTGGGCAGGGGGTCTGGATTGGGAAGCCCATGATGAGGTTGCGTTCCAGCCCCTCCCTTGAGGTGACTGGCATTGTATACTGGGTATTGAAGATGAGCCGTTTCCTGAAGCATCGATGTACATGAACTTGTAGTCAGCATCGAACCATGGGACAGAGGATGATGCTGAAGAAGCGCTTGTAGTTTGAAATAAGTGGACCCCGACTTGGCTGGCGCTTTAGGCCACGTGCTTGCCATCTATGGCTCAATGGTGAGGGGGAAGTTTCACTGTGATACCACTGCTCTGCACTTTCTTCCATCCTTCTTCAGAGGAGGGGCACTGGAGGAGCTCCTCCATGTATCTTCGATGATGGCCTGTACCACTTCTCTGACCACAATGCTGATGTGTGTTGTGTGGCACCCTCCAGCCGTACTGCATGCTCCTGTAGGTGTCCCTGAGGCCAGGTGGCGCAGAGTCAGTGCCACCTTGAGCCCAGGTCAGGCTGGGCAGAAGTTGGTGCTCTGTTGGTCAACCTGGGTGTCAGCCGCTGCACAACTTCGTCAAACATGGCTGGAGGCATCCTCATGAAGTTCTGGAATGCACAAGTGTCTTCATTCCTGAGTCCACCATCAGCTTGTTGTACAGTCCGTCCTCTGCTCTTCTGGCGATCCATTTCGGACCCAGACGCTTCTTGGCCGCCTCTTTTTCTCCGTAGTAGAGTTCACAGAGCCTGTAGATGGCTTCACACTATTGCAGAAGGATGGTGGCTGCCAAAGGACTTTGGTACGATCCACGTGGAACATGACTGGATGCTGTGGAAGAAGCAAGAGTCAGATGAAGCTGACAGAGGTCTGCACTGCAGGTGTCTGGTCTGAAAGTGAGATCCAGGTGAGTTGCTCCCTTTTTTATAGGCAGTAAGTGTTTTCCACTATGGTGTCCCTTTGCATCCTTAGGCATCCTCTAGACATCCTTAATATCCGAGATAGGTCCCCTCTGCGAACATTTTTTCTGTTTTAAATGCTTTGTTTCCATTCTGCATCCGCTAGGGCATCTGTTCTGCATCCATCTGTGTCGTTCCGCTTCCTCCCTGCGTCTGTTTTACCGCTGGGCAGATGAGTTGCGCGGATGCGCAGTGGATGCCTAGCGGATATAGCGGATGCAGAACGGATGCATTGGATACATTTTCCGCTCAAAAGTTTTGAGCAGTTCAAAACTTTCTGAGCAGATGAAACGTCAATAGACAGATGCTGGACGGATAGAGAGGATGAAAAACGGAGGCAGTGAGTACAGAATGGATACATCGCGTTAATTAACGGATGAAAAGTGTTTTTCTCCGTTTTACATCCTCTTTCCATCCGTTGGTGCAGTGTGACAGGGGCTTAATCTACAAATTGTAATTGCTTATACAAGGTAGTGTTCACTTAATTACCACAAGTGGAACCCACAGCACTGTTGCGAAATGCTGCAGTTGCTAAATGGAAAATAACATGGCTGCGATGGGCTTGTGATATTATTTCTCCTTCAGTACAGACATCATAGCTGAGATTTTAACCGTCAAAAATTGATTGTGAGTAAGCAGCTGATACTATATTCCTTCCTTATATGTATTTGCATAGTTACAAGGAATGGAAAATTGATGGATTTTATCTGCAAAATTACTTATTAAAGGTAATAGAATGATAGATACACACATACACATACACACCTTTATTTTACCATTGTAGAAATAAGGGAATAGTTTGTAGGGGGAGTTTTATTTAGGTCATATCACAAACATAATTAACATTACGTAGATTGATTTAATTTGCACCAGACATTCAGCAGAATATGCAGTTTGTGAACATATCAAACAGATGGAGTTTGACACTAAGGGTGCAAATAATAACCTGTACACTTTATCATGTGAACTTTTAATAAACTCTAAAGACCCATTTATTTAGGGTTCTAGCTGGAAGGTAAAGATTAGCGTTTAAGAAAGGTCTTTTGGAGTGAGTGGTTTTATTAATGTCTTGTTGGACGTTGGGGAGATTTTTGCCCTTAAATAATATTTATAACAGTTGAAATGCCTACAGATAATGATTTTGAAAATATGTTTTTATGTGATAAAAACTAAGCAAGCTGATACAGGATCAATATTGTGTACATTTGCTGTCTTGAGTCATTTTTCAAAATGAAGGCAGGATATAAATAAATAAAATAAAATAGTTAAAATAAATATCTAAACAAAGAACAAATCAAAACTGCATCTTCTGCACAAAAGATAATTTCTTTTATCCCTTCTTGTAAATTGGGTAGAAGAAAGAAGCTCAAAAACTGAATAGTGATTGTACTGTAAAGCTTGCTTATTTATTTATTTGGTTTTTTTGCTTATCTTGTTTTTATAATGAAAATAGGCAGCAAACATACCTAGTATTCCATTCTCATCATATTTTCACACAATAAAAACTTTGAACTGAGTTGGGCTGACAGAGTTGGACTGGTCCAAAATCATCCATCTGGCTTTCAGGCCTAAAGCAGAACTAGAACTTAGAGCTTTCTGGTTACCACATGCATGGAGTCTAGGTGGCATGTGAAACCACCACCACATCCCAGTCCATGGAAGACAAATTTCCTCCTGAAGCCAGTCTCTGGTGCTAGAAAGATTGGGGACCACTGTTCCATAGAGTAGGATTTAGATCTAAGCTCTTGATTGGAGCTGGGAAGACTACCATATGGGCTCTCTCATGTTAACTTGATGACCAGGCTGAAAACTACTTTTAATAATCCATCTAATCAGACAACAGAAGATTCCAAACAACTGAGGCATGCTGTGGAAAGACACAATTATTTTTTCTCATTTCTTCTCTGTCTACTCTGCAGAAACTTCAGAAAAAGCTAGACGCCAACAATATCCCATAAAAAGATAACAATATCCCAGCCTGGTTATGTCTGACTCTAGGGAACAATACGTTTCTGTTTATAACTTTTAATGGATCTAGCCAAAATTAAACTTTAAAAAATGTTTATGGTCAGAGTAATTCTTTTATTGTAGAAATACATTATATCTATGTTCTCTCTTAGGTACATCATTCTTCCAGGGGGGAGATGAGAGAGAGAACGCACAAAACCAAAAAATAAGTACTTTTTATACCTGGTGGGAGGGGAATGTGCAGTGATGCATTGTGGAACCTGTATGCTTAACATGAGGGATGGCAATATCAATGTTTTCTTATGTAATAAAGCAGTTTGACATTTTACCTAAACAGTTTCCTAGCTGAGGGAGCCAGTATTGTCTGAAGACGCTTCCATAGTCATGTGGCTATATGCCAAGGTGCACAGAATGTTGTTTTCTTCCCAATGAAATGGTACCTATTTGACTATTGGTATTCACATTCCTTTGAACTGCTAGACTGCCAAGAGCTGGAGCAAGAATGGGAGTTCACTCCATAACATAGTATTTGGGTCTTGAACTTCCAATTTTCTGCTTGACAAGCCTATCTTCTTAACCCCTAGGCCACTTTGCCCCTTCTACAATATCCCATAGATAACTGCAAAAAAATGCCATTGCTCAAAAGGTCTTCATTTGTACTATACTGCAAGACTTTAGGCCATTTTGTATGAGGGTGTCCTGCTAAATGTCCTTGCTCTGAATCAACAGTGATATGCTGTATATATAGATTGGGAAGGCATTTGCAAAGCTGACTTGAAAGAAAATATTCAATCCTTCCCTAGAGCCTGAAAGGGAGGCATCTAGAAGTTAAGATTTACTGTATAATATACTTTAAGAGCTGATGGATTCTGGAGCTACAGACAATGTTTTTGTCAAGCCCTACACCATTGAGGAAATTGAAGGAAGCACAAGCTATGCAAATTTTATTAAACTGATGTTAATCTAGCCTGAGATAAGTACAACTTTTTCAAAACTGTAAAAAAAAATTTCCCACCCCAATTTGCAATAAGTTAATTAACTTTTTGAAAGATTTGAAATGCTTCTCAGATTTCTTGCTACGTGGACTAAGTTGTCATTTATCATATAAACTGTCAATTTATTTAATCTCTACATCTTGGTTGTTTATGTCTATTTTCTCATTTCTTTCCCAGCTTCCCCACAATGTCATACATTTATAGACTGTTTTCCATTACATAGAAATAAGCCTTACCTAATTCAGAAATAGATTCACTAATGATGAATCTATTGAGGATGATTTCTTGCACTTTGGGCAATTTTTTAAATGTACAGCCCTTCTTTATTTCACCTTGTTTCAGAATCAAGAAAAGTGATATCTTAACTTTTCTTTTATGAATCTTCATAGTACAATAGATAAATTGGCTTCAGATCAAAATTCATATATTTTTTGGAGTGGACCAAGAAAACATCTCATTTCCTCTGAAAATGTCAGTTATTGATTAAAAGGCCTAGTGCCTTATTTTCCCCTAGTCAATAGAACATTGCCATTCCTAAGGCTATTGCCCTCCTTTGCTTGGAATGGGGATGCCCACAATTAAGATTGGACCACTGGGATTAATGCAAAATTATTGGTTAAACCTCCATTAGTGGGCCCCCTTCTAGTTATAATGGCTGATACCACTAAACTGAAATAATCTCATTGAATAAAAATTGAAGACATTGTGGTTACCAGCAGAATAAATTAGATCCTTGGGTTATGAGAGTGCCAAAGATATACTCCTGTAGAGACTAAATTATATTGACATTCAGGTGGAGATAAATATCTAGCCATAAAAAAGTAGGACCTGGTTGACAAAAGGTACCCGAGGAGTATCTAATTAGCTCTCTCTACTGACATTTCTAAGGAAAGCTTTATTCTATTAAATATATGATACTCCCTTAAACGTTATTGTACTTCAGGGAAGATACTCTTAAGAACCCAATGGAGAAATGTGTCTTTCCTTGAACAGGAGATATTGAGACAGCCCAATACATGCTGTAGGTTTTGCAGAGGTATCTGAAAGATGTATACAGTATTCTACTTCTCCTTCAGCAGTACCCTGGGCAAACAGATAATTTCTATATGGCTATTATTTTAGGGGTGTTTAACCTTCCTTAGTTCAGATAGTAGAAAAGTAACCTATAGCAGCAGTGAAAATGAGGCATCAATTACTGCCACAATTATAATTTAGTTTATGTATTAACCACTGTAATGTTTTTATGTAATTTTGTATGATCTTGTTACTTGCAGTTTTGGGTTACATCCTATACTTCTGGCCTTTTGCTTATAAGAATAAACATGTATTTTGTATTCTGGAACACATTTTATTTTGGTAATGTATGCTTTTCCATTGGACTTTTTGCTACATAGTAAATGGTTTATTGCTACAAATAAAACAAACTACAAAATAATTTTCCTCAGCTGAGCCCATAATTAATCAATGTATCTCTGAAATTATAATTAAAGACAATGGAAAACCCCTACAATTGCTCAAAGAATGTTCGTTGAAGGATATTTATTTATTTATTTCTCCATGTATTATATATAGCTGTCTATTTTATTTTTACGTGATGCTAGGCAACTTACAATAAAACAAATAAAAATGCTAAGTACATAACATAAAACAAAAATAAAACACATAGTAGCCAGGCTTGATTTAACCTATTGTCCATACAACCAGAAGATGGGCTCTAACTCACTGCCAAAGACCCAGGCTCAAGCACAAAGCAAGGTTTTCAACACCTTATAAAAAACCAACAAGGATGGAGCCAATCTATTTTAGGGGGAATCATGTTCTAAAGTGTGGGTATCACAGCAGAAAAGGCTCTTCTTCTGGGTCTATCAGGTGAACTCCCTAGCTGGGGGTATCTGGAGCATGCCCTTCCTGCCAGATCAGATCAGACAGGTAGAAATAACTGGGGAGAGATGTTCCTGTGTCACAAAGGGCTTTAAAGGTGATAACCAGCATCTTGAATTGCACCCAGTAGCACACTGGAAGCCAGTACATCTTGGGCAGCTGTAGTATAACAATGTGCCGAATAACTGGCAATAGTAGCTGCTTGTGCCATCACATTTTGTTCCTGTTGAATTTTCAACTATTCTTCAGGGACAGCCCCACCTAAACCACGGTGGTGCAGTGTTAGAGTGCAATACTGCAGGCTACTTCTGCTGACTGCCAGATGCCTGGAATTTGGCAGTTCAAATCTCACCAGGATCAAGGTTGACTCAGCCTTTCATCCTTCTGAGGTGGGTAAAATGAGGACCCAAAATTGTTGGGGGCAATATGTTGACTCTGTAAACTGCTTAGAGAGGGCTGTAAATCACTGTAAAGTGGTATATAAATCTAAGTGCTATTGCTGAAGCATATTGCAGTCGATCAATCTCACAGTCATAACACATGGAATGAGCTCTCTGATTAAGGGGCACCTGACTCAATGCTCTAAGCTGAGCAAAGACTCTCCTAACTACGGCTGTTCATGGTGTGGGAAGGACCCCCAGATTGTGCATTGGGTCTGTATGGAGCAGTGCCAGAACCAAAGATAGGAGATTCCCAGAACTAGGAAACTCTGGTCTTGCTTCGTTGGAACCTAAACCTGTTGAACCTGATCCAGGGCCCTCCAGCCTCCAGCCACTGAGAAAGAATCCCTAAAGCTGCCTGGAGTATATTGCCAGTATTTTACTTTAAACCATCAGAGAGCCTCAACCAGTGGCTTTATGTAGATATTAAATAGGAGATGTTCTCAATCATTATAGATTAGTATCTATAATGGCAAATATTAGCTGCCCTCAATAAAGTTCTTTTTGAAAATTATCAGTGGTTTACAGGGGTGGGCTTCATTTTTAGCAACAGGTTCTCTGCCCAGTTGCTGGGTGGGTGTGGCCATGGTAGGCATGGCCTGATTGGCTTCCTGCAGCATGGTTGGGGGGGGGGGGACATTNGGGGGGGGGGGGACATTTTTGCCCTCCCCAGGCTTCGGAGGCTTTCCTCAAGCCTTTGGGAAGACAAAAATGGCCTCCCCGGGCTCCAGAGGCTTTCTGAAGCCAGAAACGCGCCCATTTCCGGCCTTCCAGAGCTTCTGGGAGGCCCATTTTGTATGCTGTTTGCACTTACCTGCATCCAGAACAGGCCACATGGGGACTCCTGGGAAGGGAGGAGTGACCGGGGCCAGCCAGGACTGGGATTTGGGGGATTCTCTGAACTGCACAGAATCTTAACTAGGGGCTCTCCCGAACCCCTGCAAATTCCCAGCAGCCCACCCCTGGTAGTTTAGAAATTTAATAATCTCATGTCCATAATAATTTCCAATTATATTTAGCCAATCTGAAACAGCATAAACATTTTGAAGAATATCGACCTGAGATTTGCCAATGAGATGTACAAATGATCCACCAATTGAATAGGTATTGGTCAAATGCACATAGAATACTGAATTTAGAAGAAACAAATTATGTATGTTTCTAGCAAAGGTTCATTATATATGGGATTGATTGGTTGATCTCTACAGTATCTTCCCTGTCCAAAGGAGCAATTCAACTTTTAAAAGACACTTTTTGTAAATATCCATAAACACAATTTATTAGATAAATTGAAAATGCAGTTGAAACGACACTAAGCAGACAACCTGTCATATGGGGGGAGGAGGGGCAGAAAGAGAGAGACTGAAATCAATCATGAATAATTGCATCAAGATTCTGAAGCATGTTTTCGGTAACACTGAAGATTACTTGAAAAATTCAGTTGAATCACTTTATATTTTTAATATTAGCATCATTTAAAATATTTTAATTGTTGCATTGTTTTATTGATATACTATATACATCACCATAAATGTAAAGAGAGAGAGAGAGAGAGAGACTTGAAATAGGAAAATATTGGGAATGGAAAATATGCTCTCTTTCTCTCTCTCTGAAAGAGACACTTGAAATAGTGAAATATTGGGACTACAAGCAGGCAATATGTGCAGAACCAAGTTAATTGCATAAATGTTTTTCCCAACAGTTTTTATTTACTAAAGAATGAATATCCATTGATGTAATTTCTCTAGATGACTGTTAATAGTAGACACTGTGGAGGAATCAAATAATAGGCCTGATCTGCTCTGAACCTATCTCTAAGATTTAAAAACACAGTTTGCACCACCACAGTATGCAAGAGAATAGGCAGGGAAGAAGTGCTGGGGAGAAAAAAAGAATGAAAAAGGAAGAAAATGCTGGGAGAGAGGAAGGAAAGAATGTAAGCTTGGTGCAGGTAAGACCACACGTGAAATAGAGATGGAGGTTGGAAGAGAGAGCAGAAGTAAAGAATTAATGGGAGTAAGTGGAGGAAAAGTGAGTTTTTGTGACGGATGCTTTGAGAAAGTATGTAATATAGCAAAGATTAAAAGTGCTGGAGAAGCAGTGGAGGAAACCATAGGAAGTATGGGTAAGCCTATTTTTTTGATCATGATTATATTAAATGAATATTCTTAGCTGCTGTGTTATTTTATATTATATTAGATGGTTTTAATGTTCATTGTTTAGTATGTTTTTATTCTGATTTTAACTGTTAGCTGCCCAGAGCCATGCATATGAGATCGACAACCACACATCAAATAAATATAGCAAGAGGGGGAAAGGAGGAAATTGAGTTTTTATTGATATAATTCCCAGAGTGTACAGTTTTCAGTGCAACAAACTGGAAACTCCACTATCAGGATTATGAAAAGCAAAAAGTTGTTTAGCTTGCAAGACTACCCTTCTCCTGTCCTTTGCTTTGCTTGTTATCAGATGTACCTCCCTTTCCTGAAGGAGACTCTAGCAACACGTATTGCCTCACTGGAAGCAATTTCCTATTCCCTCTGGAGGTTTACATTTCTTTTGGTTAGCCAGACCTTCATTCTACCAAGGGCAACATTATTATTTTACAATTAGATTTCCATTTGTTTTCATAACAGCTATGTTGGGAAGAAAAAGGAACATTATGTCTGCATCTTGCCTGCCAACATCTATGTATCTTTGGTATTAATTTGTATTACAAAACAAGGAAAGTAGAAGAAAAGCTGCAAAAAGAAATGCCCTCCACTAAATAAATGGTTTCCTTCCTCCCCAGGAGATAGATCAATAGCCAAGAAAAAAAGGACAATTGAAAAAAAAATTAAAGGAAGAAGCTTAAGTCATGTAAATTGGGATGGAGGAGAACAGACAGAAAGCTTCTCATTGGCATTCAACAACTTCTTCAGAGCCCCCATGGTTCATTAGCTAATTTCTATTAAAACATAGAGCTTCAGAATAAATAAAAAAAGGCAGTGGTTCTTTTCTAAAGGTTTGTCACCACCGAAATAAACATCTCCCTGTTCCCAGGACACCAGAAGACAAAAAATTAACCAGAGGTTAACTGGGTCATTAGCTAAAGCACAATATAGGTCACCACAGTTTTAATTTAGTTTGCCTTCACCCAAAGAATTAAATGCAGCAACCAGTTCTCACAGCAGGGCAGCAAATAACTTATCAGCATGTTAATGTTTCTTAGATACCATGCATCAGATCTGTCGGGATGATACATGCCATATCTGGCCGGCACAGTAAGAAAAAAAAAGTCCTGCATGACAGTTGCACAATATTGTGTTTTTCACATTTGATGTATTTTATAAATGGTAAGCCTCTTTTGGGAATTTCAGAAAATATGTTTGTCCTTTTCCTTAAATGTAGGAAATGAAGCTTTTTAAAAATATTTAGATCAACAGGCATGAGAAAACTAGCTCAGCCTAGAAGTCTGTTTCATCACATGTGGGAAGCAATGGTTATTGGACTGCAACTACCAAAGATTCAAAATCATGGAAATAGCTCTTGACTTCTTCTGAATTTGATAACTTAATTTCATTTGAATGAAACTGAAAGCCATAGCCGGATTGCTTGTGCTACAAAGGGCAAAATAAAGACTCTTTGGGCATGGTTTCTCCCCCAACTCAAAGCAGGGATTCTTTTGGACCTTGTAATGGGATTAGGTATGAGACTACTTGCTGTACGTTGCTTGTAGATTCTAACATTTTTGGATAAATACACCAAAATTAGCTAGGAACATTTTTTCTTATTGATATACAACTCTGCTCATCTGAAGGTCCCTAGGTGTAGAAGGATGATTTAGAAAGTAGCTATATATAAATTCTGTTTCTGTGTAATGTTTATAAATTGAAAATTACAGTGCACTGCAATCTACACATGGTTTATTAATTGCATGCTTATTGTGCATCTGTGAGATTAAAATCTTCGAGCTAAAAATAATGTTGTAATGTTTAACACTCTTTTAATTTCCCTGGTTATCATTATTAGAGATATTAAACACCCAAATCCAAGCAAATTTTACATTTTTAAAAAAATCATGAGTTGCAGCAGATTTTAAAATGGGAGTTCCTGGCAGTTTGTGGTCTGCAAAATCCCATTGCCTGCAGTGCTGCTAATTCTTCCCCAGCCCCTACCCCTGTTCCAGTTTATGAGCTTATTCTGTCAGGGTCTGTTAGTTTTGGTATTGTTAGAGGTTTAACAGGATTTCATACTTGGTAGTGGCCCTCTTGGGTCTCCTTTCCTCTTTTCATCTCCAAATGTGTATGGAGAGGTAGGGAGTCTAACTAAGAAGACTGCAGTTACAGATTGTAATTCCTTTATACATGTTTCTGGTGCTGGTTTTAGTGATGGAGAACTTGCAAATGTTCAGTCCTTCTTTAGGTTCATACAGAACAACTACACCTTTAGCTTTTAAAGTAACAACCCTGAATAAAGGATTATTTAAAAGTATATTACAACTATATGGTTGAATTGAAGGAAGCACCTTCTTCCCACCACACCTAATTTTAATGCAAAATTTGTAAAATGTTCCCAATTTTGTTTTCTTTAAAATAGAATAAGTGGTAGAATGTTACAGTCTAAAGTGAGGGGTGGCATGTTGAGCCATTATTTATTTAACTATTGTCATCATAAGGAAGTTTAGGAGAAATAGAAGGTTTCTATGAGGGGACATTGCATTTAAAATTGCATTATTCCCTGTTTCATGGCCAGTTAATGACAGGAATATCATTAATAGTATGCCTGTGAGGCCTTCTGTTTGTATAAATAAGAATCAAAATGGGATGCCTTGAAGAGGGATTTGCACATCACACTAATCCTGTGGAAAGGTCTGGTTGAGATAGAGAATATAGCCTTGTTCTGTTGCATAATAGAGTAGGGGTGTCTTTTTTTAACCAAGTTGTGTTGCAGACCTAATAACTTAGGTCAACTTTCAACTTAGACAATGCCCATGAAACATCAAAATTGCAGTACTGTGCTTTTGGATATAAATTTTGGGCTATATACATTCCCAGTTCTAGTGGGATCAAGACCAGAATGACGGTAAAATTAGGCAGGAGAAGTAGTTCTTATGAATTAAATGTTGCCTTCTTGATACACTATGTAGATTTCCAGATAAGTAATCATGTTAAATATTTGCCTAAAAAGATACATTTTTGTGGTATATATAAGTCTTTAAATTAGCACAAAACTATTTTGTCTATTTGTATAAACGTATGTTGCCTGCAAAATTAGTGACTAGCGTGACTACAAATCTCTTAAAATACTTCAGGTGCCAAAATATAGTCACATCAACATTATCTGGGTTAAACATTCCAGTCATAGAGTCAGTTCATTAGAAGTTGGATTTGTGCTTAATCAGATGGCTGTCCCAGCAAATGCAAAGTTTGTATTTTGGAAAAATACACAGTTGGCAATTTTACGAATGAAGCAGTGAAGGTGAATCACAACTAACATTGCAATGTGCATACCTAGTAATCCCCCTTTTGTATTGGAGGACTTGTAATATTATTTGAAGTGATATTATGTTTATGCAGAATGCAGATATAATTATACACCTGACTTCTAAGAAAAATACCTCATCCTTAAAGAAATCCTGTTTAATTATGTGAAAGTTGAAGCCAACATACCTCTCTTTTGTTGTAATTTTTATGCTTTCTTTCTTCTTAGGCATAGTAAGAGGAAAGCCATAAAGGTTTTCAATGTATGCCACAAAACTATTTTTTTCTATTTATTAGATTTTGTAGTCATTCCAGATTTCATACCCCCGATATCTCCCTGTAAAATCTATTCACTAAATTAGCAGTATTTTAATAATTTGATACTTCCATAAATATATCATTTACATTCCAGTATCTTTCTTACATGCTGATGCCAAGGTTGACATATACAAACATTATCTTGGGATACAGAACAGCATAATGAATAAATATTGTGCAGTTATGACAGAGTTGCTTCCTGTGTTTGTGTATAATTGGTACAACAAAAGTATTTTTCTTTTCTTGAAGCAGAGATTTGGGGTGGGTTTTTTTTGCAGTGATACCAGAAGATAAACAGTAATACTTTTCATGAGCACTTACTTCAAATATGATCTGGCCTTACCTAGTATATTAGACTGGACAACGGATGAATATATATATATATATATGTTTTTTTAAGCTCTCGCGGGTACTTACATTTGTGCTGTTCAGCTTCCTTCGGGTTTACCCACATCATTGTTAGTTTCTGTTAAAAAAAATCACCAGCTTGATCCACAAAAACTACACCAAGACATAACAGAGACCTAGAAGATCAACATACCTATGGAAACAGCTGTCCTACCCTACATAAGAGGTACTACAGATAAAATCAGTAGATACTACACAGGCATCACATCAAAGACTGCCTTCAAAACAGACAAAAAAATAGCAGCCATCCTGAGAAACCCCAAAGACAAAATTGACCTGGAAAACCAAGGCATATACGAAGCTCCCGGTGCATCATGCCCGGCCACATACATTGGACAGACCAATAGAAGAATAAGTTACCGCCCAGACCAATAGAAGAACAAGTACCCGCCTACTGCACAAAAATGCAGGAAAAAAGCTGGAACACACTCCTCACTAGTCACCACATGAAAACACAGGTCACAACATCAACTTCAATGGCACTATAAACTCTAGCCACTATAGAAACCCCAGCCACAGAATCATCAGAGAAGCCATATGAGATTGAAAAAAGACCTAACAGCATGAATAAGAGATGATTCCACCTGGTCATCATTTGGAAACCTGCACTCTCAAATAGAAAGATCTCCACACCACAGGCCAGGCAAAACACCTCGGCACAAACAGACTCCCTCTGATAGCTCAACTCAAACCCCCCCCACCAGGCACCCAGGTGAAACCCAGCTTGCTAACGAATAGCAGCTTGCTGAGAATAGCAGCCGTCCTTTCACACGGAGCCAAGCTGCATTGAAAGCCTCCAACACAAGACAGAGTGTTTGCCAGCCAATCAAAGCCACAAAACAGACAGAAGAAACCAAAAACACCAATCAATCAAACTCCAAGTCTAATGAAACAGACCCAGGCTAATAGGCATCAGAATGACCCTGCTAATATTTGAACAAGAGGAACTGTGAGACACACGTCCACACAGAAGCCTGATATGCAGATGAGATTCTGCTGAAACGTTGCTACAACTTTAACAGAACTACAATGATGTGGGATAATACCAAGGAAGCTGAACAGCACATATATATATATATGTTTTTTTCAGCTTTCGTGGGTACTTACATGTGTGTGTTTAGCTCCTTCGGGTATTATCCCCACGTCATTGTAGTTCTGTTAAAGTTGTAGCAGCCGTTTCAGCAGAATCTCATCTGCCATCCTCAGGCATCTGCTAAGATTCTGCTGAAACGTTGCTACAACTTTAACAGAACTACAATGGCGTGGGATATGGATATATATATATACATATATATACATATATATACATATATATACATAATATACACATATATATACATATACATTACATTATACATATACATATATTATACATTATATATTATATATATATATAATATATTATATATATATATATATATGGATCTTTGGTTATTCGGGTTTTCTCCGCGTAGATTGGAAGTATCTAGGGCAACGTTCGATGAAGTCTCATTCATCATCTTCAGGCTTGTTTCTTCAGCTCTGTGCTTCTCAGAGTAATGTAGCTTGCAGCTGCTTCTTCCTTTTAACTGCTAGTGGGGTGTGACTTGATTGGGTGGGGGTTTGGCTGTGTTCTGATTGGTAGGGGGTTGGCTGTGGATTGGCTGGGTGTGTTCATTGTGGGGGCCTGGCTGTGCTCAGGTTAGTCTTAGTTGCTGGGATTTGAGCTGGTGAGCTGTGATCTTGTTTGTTTGGCTTCGTGTTCGTGTCGTGCCACATCTTCATGGTGGGTGTCAGTTTGCTTCTTGTATGGGTCAGAGGGGTTTGAAGTGGTAGTGGTGCAGCTGCAGTACTGGTTTCTGGTTCGTGGTCGTGTCTCCTCTTCTGTGTGCGTGTGAGTCTTTTTTCTGCGTGGAAGTGTGGTGTAGCATCTTTGGGTGCACTTGTGGGTGTGGGTCTGGTGTCATTCTTCATGTTCTTCCGGTACTCGTTTATTAATGAGGGCAGGTTTCCAAATGGTTGGTAGGCGGGAGGTATCATCTTGTTTATTCATGCTGTGTGGGCGTTTTTCTATCTCTATGGCTTCTCATTAATTCTGTTGTTGAAGTGTTCGGTTTTGGCGATGGTTCTGGTATTTTAAGTCATTTCATGTCCTGTGGCTTTGAGGTGTTGGACCAGGGAAAGAGGTCAGTTCTCTTTTTTTGATTGAGTTCTTGTGTCTTCCAATGCGTGCACTAATCTTCTGTTAGTTTGTCCTATGTATGTGGGTGGGGCAGGCAGTGCAAGGGATTTTGTATACTCCTTGGTTTTCTAAACTCGATTTTGTCTTTAGGGTATTATTATATGGGTATCTATATATATTTCTTTTCTGAGGTTTTCGCGAGTATTTGTATGTGGATCTTTGGTTATTCGGGTTTTCTCCCGCATAGAATTGGAAGTATCTTAGGCAACGTTTCGATGAAGTCTCATTCATCATCTCAGGCTTGTTTCTTCAGTTCTGTGCTTCTCAGATTACTCTGAGCACAGTACTCTGAGTATCGCGAAAACCTCAGAAAAGAAATATAATATATATATATATATATATATATATATTTTATATATATATATATATATATATATATATGTTGTTTTTTTTAAGTTTTCGCGGGTACTTACATGTATGCTGTTCAGCTTCCTTCAGGTATTATCCCATGTACATTGTAGTTGTTGCTTTAAAGTTTGCTGAAACGTTGCTCAACTTTAAAACCACTTACAATGGACATGGGATAATACCCAAAGGAGCTGAACTTCATTCATGTAAGTACACCACGAAAACTTTAAAAAATACCCGCAAAAACCTCAGAAAACATATATATATAATTTGTTTTCTGAGGTTTTTGCGGTATTTTTATGTGGATTTTTGGTTATTCAGGTTTTCTCCTGATAAAATTGGAAGTATTTTGGCGACGTTTCGACGAAATCTCATTCGTCATCTTCAGCTTGGGTCATTGGCTTTGTGCTTCTCAGAGTAATGTGAGCTTGCACTGTTTTTCTTTTAACTGCAGTAGGGTGCGGAACCCAAATAACCAAAATCCATATGTATATGAAAAAACAGCTGCAAGCTCACATTACTCTGAGAGCAGAAGCCATGACCAAGCTGAGATGACGAATGAGATTTCTCGAAAACGTCCCAAAAAACTTCCAATTTTAGGCAGGAGAACGTACAAAACCAGCAATAAAAAACCCCAAAATTCGAACAAATATATATTTATTATTATATTATGAATCTTTGGTTATTCAGGTTTTCTCCCGTGTAAAATGAAGTATTTTGGCGATTTTTCAATGAAATCTCATTCGTCATCTTCAGGTTGTGTCTTCGCTTTGTGCCTTCTCAGAGTAATGTGAGCTTGCAGCTGCTTCTTCCTTTTAACTGCCAGGGGGGGTGTTACTTGACTGGGTGTGGACTTGGCTGCTGTTATGATTGCCTGAGGTGTGTGTTCTGTTCAGTGTGGGGGCTTGGGCTGTGCTCAGGGCTATCTTAGTTGCTGTGGGGAATTTAGCTGGTGTTTCCCCACACAATTCCAACCAATCAGCATCACAGCCAGTGCTCCCAACTAATGAGTTTTGTGGGTGTGGAGATCTTTCTATTGAGGTTGAGCCAATCAGAATGGACCAGCCTCGAATTTGAAACAGGAGCTGTGAGACCCACATCCATACAGAGCCTGATGATGGCAGATGGGATCTGCTGAAAACGGTGCTGCATTTAACAGCACTACAATGACGTTGGGATAATACCCGAAGGAAGCTAAAACAGCACACTGTAAGTACCCGCGAAAGCATTAAAAACAACACACACACACACAACACACACACACACACACACACAACACATATTATATGGCTCGTTTTAGCTTCCTTCGGTTATTATCCCACGTCATTGTAAATTCTGTTAAAAGTTGTAGCTCTTGTAGTTCTGTTAAGTTTGTAGCAACGTTTCAGCAGGAATCTCATCTGCCATCAATTCAGGCTTCTGTATGAAGTGTGTCTCACAGTTCTCTGTGTCAAATTTTGAGGCTGGTCTATTGTCGATGGGCTAGTAACCTGGGTCTGTGTTCATTGGACTTGGAGTTGACTTGGATTGGTGTTTCTGTTTCTTCTGTCTGTTTGTGGCTTTGATGCTGGCAGCACTCTGTTCTTGTGTTGGAGCTTTCAATGCAGCTGCTTCGTGTGAAAGGACCGGCTGCTATTCATCAGCAAGCTGGGTTTCCACCTGGGTTGCCTGTGGGGGGTGTTTGAGTTGGAGCATCAGAGGGGAGTCTGTCTGTGCTCAGGTGCGTTTGTCTGTTTTGTGGTGTGGAGAATTTTATTTGAGAGTGCAGGCCTTCCAAATGATTGACAGTCTGCTGGAATCATCTCTTCTGTTCCATGCTGTAGGTCTTTTTTCAATCTCTATGGCTTCTCTTGATGATTCTGTTGGCTGGGGTTTTCTATAGTGGCTTAGGGTTTTGGTTGCATTGAAGGTTGATGTATACTGTGACCTGTTGGTTATTCATGTGTTGGACTAGTGAGGAGGTGGTGTTGCCAGCTTTGTACTGATTTTTGTGTTCATCTAGGCGGGGTACTTATTCTTCTATTTGGTCTGCAATGTATGTGGCTGGCATGATGTACAGGAATCGTATATGCCTTGCGTTGTCCAGGTCAATTTTGTCTTGGGGTTCCTCCAGGATGGCTGCTATTTTTTGTCTGTTTTGAAGGCAGTCTTGATGTGATGCCTGTGTTAGTATCTTACGATTTTATCTGTGTACCTCTTACGTAGGGCAAGACAGCGTTCCATAGGTCTGTTGGTCTTCTAGGTCTCTTGTTAGGTCTTGGTGTGTTTTTGTGATCAGCTGGTGATTTTGTTTTTTTTTGTGGAAGCCTTGGTGTCAATACTTCAGTTCAGGGGCATTTAGTTCGGTCTTTATATGTGTCTTATCTGCAGCGTTTGGTTCTTGGTAATTAGTGTACTTCGCCACGGATTTATCTGTGGCTGGGGTGGTGGTGGGATGGGCGTTGAGGTAGCGGTTAGGTGTGTGTTTCTTTTGGTATATGGTGGTGCCTAGTGTGCCATCTGTTCTTTGTAGATTTAGTACATCTAGGGAATGGTAGGTTGTTTGTTTATTCCGTTTCCATGGTGAACTTGATTTTGGGGTGTGTTTGTTGTTTAGTGTGTTAGGACAATTGTTTAGGTTTTCTTTTCCATGGGGCAATCACAAATGTGTCATCGATTGTATCTTAGCCATTAGTTTGGGTTGTGGGTGGCATTAGCCAGGGCTCTGGATTCAAATTCTTCCATGAAACAAGTTTGCAATGACGGGTGACAGTGAGTGATCCATAGGGGGCTCCTTCCAATTTGCTTGTAATCTTGTCCTTGTATATGAAATATGTGTTGGATTAGACAGTGTTCTGTTAGTTCCATGATGGTCTTTAGCTGCGTTTTGGTATTTATTTTTGAATGACTTCGAAGAGTTTCTTTTATCGGGACTTGAGTGGAATAGTGAAACCAGTCGAAACTTACAAGCAGATCTTTCTTGTTCTACGTGTAGGATCCTTTGATATATTTCTTAGAGTGTATGACGTTTTGTTACATATAAGCTGCCGGTTTCAAGCATGGGGCTGTTAGTTGTTTGCTAATGTATTTAGCTAGCGTTGTGTAATGGTGCTCCTATGGAGCTGACTATGGGTCTGAGAGGTATGCCTTCTTTTTGTGTATTTTTGGGAGCGCCGTATAATTTGGGGCATCTAGAAGATTTTTCTCTTGGGATGATCGTCTGTTGGATTTCTTTGCTTATGTGGCTGGTTTATATTCTTCTTGTTATTGTCCAGATATGTGGTTGTGTCTGTGTTTATTTAGGTGTTGTATGTGGAGTCTTGGTAGGTCTGTCAATTTGTTTCATAGTCTTTTCTGTCCTTACTAACTGTGGCATTCCTTCGTCTGCTGGGAGTATTTATTTGCTGTGTTATCATTTTTCAGGTTTGTAACGCTCTGTGAATTCATCTTTTTGCAAATTATTTTTTGGTGGTTTCATTGTGCATAACATGTGAGTAACCTGCGTTGTCTTATTCTGTCAGCTCATCTGTATTAAATTTGGTTAGCTGGAATTCTACCTGACCATAGGATGGATTGTTGGGATTTTTTTGGGTGCTATGGGCATAATTAAATCCTTTGGATAGGACATCTGTTCTGTTTTGTTAGTCAGCTCCATAGGAGCACCATTACAAACCTAGCTAAATACTTAGCAAAACAACTACAGCCTCATGCTTGAAACCGCGAGCTTCATATGTACAAAACTCATACCCACTTCTTCAGAATAATCAAAGATCTACACGTAGAACAGACATCTGCTGGAAGTTTCGACATGGTTTCACTATTTCATTCAAGTCTCGTTTATTCATGCTGTGTGGGCGTTTTCTATCTCTATGGCTGTAATAGAAGAGATGAAAGAGCCATAGAGATATGATTAGCCATAGAGGATAGAAAAAACGCCCCACACAGCATGAATAACGAGATGATACTCCCGCCTACCAACCATTTGGAAACTGCCCTCATTAATAAAAACGAGTACCTAACATGAGAATGACCACCAGGACCCACCACCCACAAGTGCACACAAGATGCTACCACCACGCTTCACGCAGAAAAAGATCACACCCACCAAGAAGAGGAGACACGACCACGAACAGCAAGCTCTACTGCAGATGCACAACTACCCACTTCAAAACCCTCTACCCATACAAGAAGGCAAAACTGACACCCACCATGAAGATTGGCACGACCACGAACACGAAGCCAAACAACAAGCATCACAGACTCACCAGCATCAATCCCCCAGCACTAAGAGCTAACCTGAGCACAGCCAGCCCCCACCTAAGACAGAACACCCCCCAAGCAATCAGAACACAGCCAAACCCCCTACAATCAGAACACAGCCAAACCCCCCACCAATCAAGTCACACCCCCACTAGGCAGTTAAAAGAGGAGCAAGCTGCAAGCTCACATTACATCTGAGAAGCACAGAGCTGAAGAAACAAGCCTGAAGATGATTGATGAACTTCATCGAAACGTTGCCTAGATACTTCCAATTCTACGCGGGAGAAAACCCGAATAACCAAAGATCCACATATATATATATATATATATTCATTCAGTATATTTTATCTGTTTTCTTGTATGAATAAACTCCAAGACTGAAAGATAAAAAAATATTTGGCACAGGGATGAAAACTGCAAATCCTTTTGCAACAACCAGGTGTTCAGATTATGTTCCTGTGAAATCTTTTCTCAGTTGCTAATTTCACATTTGATGGATGGAACTGTGAGCTGTTTACAGCACATAAATTTCATTTTGATAACTACTTCCTTGGGCTCTGAACAGCTTTTGTATTTTCTGCCCTTGCTTCCTTGTTTTAAAGAAAATTTCCAAAGAAGTTTTTAATTCTTAAAATGGACAAGTACCTTTACTTCAATGCTGTTTTATGATTCTGGGTGCATATCTGAAGAACAATGAAGGGACAGGACATAATATTTAATTCAGACATATGTTTTTAGTATATGTTGAGTGGGATTGTGGGGGGAAGAACGCAACAGTTAATTTGTCTATTTCCTCAGGGAAGTTCCTTCAAGCTTTAGATAGAAGCATTTGAGTGTCTGTTCCTGGCGGATTTTGTTACAAAATATTTTGCTGCTAAAATATGTTTTGTAGATATCTTATTTTTTGTACACAAACACACACACACACACACACATACACACATCTTTGTAATCTATCTTTTAAGTGGTGTTTGTTTTATCCCTACTATTACACTCCTTTAATTCCTGAGTCCTTATGTCTCATATTCCTTCCATATACTTCTATCTTATTCTTATCTATTATTTGCATATCTTGTAGAAACATTCTGATTTCTATCGTTTTATTTTTAAGTTAACCTTTTCTATCTTACTCTCCTAGCTCTTTATTCATATTTCTTACATTTGTAAACTATATTACTATATTGCATCATAGATCTATATTTTTTCATATTCTTATTTTACCCTTTTGTATTGTGCACACAGTTGTTTACTCAAAGATGCTTGCTGAAAGTTTTGTGCCTCAGACTATATTGCCAGAACTGTGCTGCTGTTCTTTATAGCTTCCTTTTTATTGCCTGCTGCTGTCCTGGTCTGGTGCCATGCTTTGGCCTGCTGTTGGCTGGAAAGAGTGGTGATTGGAAGATTTAGCAGTCCCTCCTGCCAGCTAGTCTGCTGTACTAGCTTGGCATTGAGTGCTTAGCTCACTTTCTTTCTCTGTCTCAGTATCCTGGGTCATCCTATTGTCAATGTCTGGGCTTCCCTATTCTTGACTGTCTTGGAGAGAGGGTATAGCTTCCCCAGAACTTTTTTAGGCTTTTAACCTCACTAGCCTACTAATGCTGCTACCTTTGGCTCCCTGCTGCATTATGTGTTGTTACCAAGTTCTCCAGAGTTTGCCAAGTTTTTCTCAAGGGGTTGTCATTGTTCCTCAACTACAATCACAATTACAACCAAAAATAACCACCAAACCACAGCCACAAATAATCACTATCCCATCAAATAGTACTACACATGATGTCCCCTTTCTCATCAAAGACATCATGGAACGTGATCAGAAATGTCCAAATGTCATTTTATTTGGTCTTGAAGACACCAACGAATCTGATGATATCATCAAAGTTCGCAACATCATAAGCAACACCAATAAAACAAATATCTCTCCTGAAGATATCATTGAAATAAGTTTTGAAGGCAAGCTGTTCCACTGGTTAATTGTCCGCGCTCAGGAAATGTATCTTTCATTCTAGGTTGGTTCTCTTCTATGTCAGTGGAATTATGACAGTGCCTTTCTATTCATTCATTCATTCATTCATTCATTCATTCATTCATTCATTCATTCATTCATTCTCTATCCATTGCAGGATGAAGGCCTTTTCTGCATGTTTCCAACCAATAGTCTTGAGCTTTCTTTTGCCTGCAATACTTGCTGATGTTATCACTCCATCTTGTTTTAGGTTTCTTTTGTGAACACTTTTTAACAAGTGGAATCTATTCTATAACTGCCTTAGTCTACCTGCCATCAGTTCTTCTTGCTACAGTATATTACCAGCCCATTTCCATTGCAGTTATTTTAGTCTTTTGATGATATCACATTTTAGTCACAATAATTATGAACATAAATCATATGTGTTTCCAAATGTATATCTTGAGTCGTAATTTTGCTGTCTTTACTTACATAAATATACATCTTGATGGGGATGGAGACATACATTAAAAATTGCATTCAGGTATATTGACAAAGTGTTGTGGATAGCCTGTATCTATTTATATGTGAATTTTGCTGGATATTTGACACTTAGGATTCTTTGAACAGAAGAAGTTAACTGAAGGTAAAGGTAAAGGAATCCCAGCAGATTTTACTCTGCTAGTTGAAAACCCCTACTATAGGAGGAGGTGCTCATCACTTTTTTAAAGAAGAGTAATATATATTGTGTTGATCAATTGTTGAATGCTTTTTATTTGTGAAGCTGCATTCCCTATTGCAGCTTAGACGTGACGTTCAACCCTCTACAGAACACCTGCATTTTGTTCAGAGATAATATACTTCACGAATTGACATTTAAATTATATTCAGATGAGACCAATTAAAGAGTCCATCTCTTGACATGTGAAATAGTAAAATAAAGCTAAGTGAATGTGCACCTTAAATTAATCCCTCTCTGACTCAGTTCTTCTCACTCGCTGCTTTTAAAAAAGGAAGCTGTCCTGCCTAATGTCTATCTCCAAGAAGAAAGAGATTACATTTGTTGTTTCTTATTACCAGATTTCAGTGGAAACCTTGCATGTGTGATAGATTCTAGATCCCTTTCCATATCTTCATGGGGAAGGTCTTTTTTTCTCCCAAAATAAGAATTTCTTGTATATACAAAGTATTATTCCTTTCAGGAGAAAGTCACAATCTACTCTTTCGCAGTTTGGTGAGCAGGAAAGCCATCATAGGCTATGTCCTCCAAATAATGATTGTGAGAGAGTACCAGACATTTTATGAGAGAGTAGTATAATCAATGCAAGGGACACAGTGGCTCAATGGCTAAGAAACTGAGCTTGTCGATCAGAAAGGTTGGCAGTTCGGCGGTTTGAATCCCTAGCACCACGTAATGGAGTGAGTTCCCATTACTTGTCTCAGCTTCTGCCAACCTAGTCGTTCAAAGCCATATAAAAATGCAAGTAGAAAAATAGGGACCACTTTGGTGGGAAGGTAACAGTGTTCTGTGTTCCATCGGCGTTTAGTCATGCCGGCCACATGATCACGGAGATGTCTTCAAAGAGTGCTGGCTCTTTGGCTTTGTAACAGAGATGAGCACCGTCCCCTAGAGCCGGAAACAACAAGCACATATATGTATGGGGAACTTTTACCTTTAGTATAGGCAAAGAATCTTGGTTTACTAATTGCTCAGTGTGTTCAAAGCAGAACAACAATCACTGACTGTTTATAAGTTAACACATGGATGGATGGGGGTTGTTGAATGTTTAAAAGGCACAAGAAAAGCATTCAATTTATTTGTAAAAGACTTACTGGCTTTATTCTGAGAATAATCAGGTGATGTCTTTCCCTTTATTTTTCTTGCAGCCTTCAGCATTTCAATCCATTGCATTCAAGACAGTAACTGAAGAGATATTTTTTCCCCAGCCATGGTATAAGGGAAAGAGATGCTTCTTTCCAATTTCAGTTCTCAATGTCAAAACTATTTCCCTTTGTTAATCTTTTTCTTTAATTCCTTCTTAGTCCTTACTCAGTCAGTTTTACAAGTAAAACTCAAGTTGTTACCAAAATAAATTATTTAAGAATTAATGTTAGGTAATTTTTTATAACAAAAGCCTCTTAGGTTTTTTTTACAAAAGCTTTCTTAAAAATAAAATATAAAATGAACTCTTGGGGGGGGGGGAAGGCACAGATACAGATAGTAATTGCATCCAAGTGTGAAATAGAAATCCAAAAAGAAAAGAAATAAATCTTTAATTGGTGGCAGAACCAAAGTTGTTCTATAGTTGGTGGAATTATGTTAGAATTATGTCCTTAGTAGAACTTAGTTTCAGCCATTCAGAACTTCTTATTTTTACAATAAAAGGCACTTACAAGCAGATCAGTTTTAGCTTATTTCAGGGAATAAGGTTCAGGAAATATAAGAGAATATAAAAAGCTTTGAACAGACAATAGTTCTTATATTTCTTTCTTCTCCCTTTAGTCATAACTAGAAGCTGTGTTTCTTAAGGCTAGGTCCCACTGGCCGACGGACGCAAAACGTATGCATAAAGGACACAGCGGATGAACAAAATTTCGGGGTTGGCTCCATCCGTTGTCATCCGCTTCAAAAAGTGGTGAAAATTTGCATAAACAGAACAGAAAAGAACAGACGTGGGTAGTTTGTAGCGGGGATGTTAAACGGATGTTCATAGGAAGCCTAGCGGATTTATATCAGATGCAAACCGTTCACTGTGCATCCTTTCTATTTCCGTGCTACTAACGCTGTGTAAGATGTTCCGTGTACCTTTTGTTTCCTCCCTCTTTCCGTTTTCAGCTGCAGCGGATGTGAGTTGCGAGGATGCCCAGAGGATGCAGAGAGGATACAGCGGACGTTTAATGGATGATAAACGGACATAGAACGTTTGTTGCTTGGATGTCGTGGATTTACATCATACACGGCGGAAAGTTCATCCGTTCACAAAGTTTTGTGCAGCTCAAAACTTCTTGCGCGGATGAAATCGCAGTGGATGGATGCTTGATGGATAGAGCGTATGAAACATGTATGCAGTGAGTACACAACGGATGCGTAGCGTTTTTCAACGGATGGCAAGCTTTTTTTAATGTTTTACATCCTCTTTGCATCCGTAAGTGCAGTGGGACAGGGGCTTTAGTAAGAGAAACACGTAATGCCTATGCATTGTTATTGTAATGGACAAGACTGATTTCAGGCCTTTTGCTTCTGATTTCCTGTCTAGCCCTTACAGAAAGTGACCTACAAATTAGACTGCAAAGCAGAATTCATAAAACCTTGACTCTCTGTTTGACGCCTATTAATGTAAGCTCTCTTCTTATGAATAAAGTTCCTGGTCCAACTTTTGATATATTTAGTTTCCTAAAAAAGTAGACCAACAAGGTCTTTTTCACTAACTGGATATCCCAAGAATTACACTAAGGCACTTCTGCATGAACAACGTGTAATGTACAATTGAGTGATGGTCCCTCTTTATGAGTGATTCTCAATATGTTATTGAGTTGGCTGGCATCCCTCTGCAGTAGATAAATACATATGCAACATACAGTATATCTTCAATAAAATGCAAATGTTCTCAACCATCTTGCATTATTTGTAATATAATAGCAATTTTTGAAGAATGTTCATGCTGAGATAGTTCCTGGCATTGTTACTCCATGAACTAGTTTTCCTGTATCTTGTAACAGATATGTGCAGTATATTAATTGCAGCATTTATTGCTAGGCAGAGAGTTTTATGGAAAGAAAAAACAATAATTAAAATTAATCAGATGGCATTCTCTTGATATCAGAAAAGCATTAAGCATTTAAGGCAACCATTTTAAAAATGTCCCAAGATTTCTTTATGAGCCTACCTGCAGAGAACTTAATTTTGTTTGTGCAAGTAAATACATATCCTGCCAAACATTTTTCTTAGAGGTAATATAAATATATATGGTTCAGGGATTACAGAATCACAGAGGTAGAAAATACCATTTAGACCAAGATCAATTCTCTGCTAATGTGCAAGAATCCACATTAAAATACTTCTGTGAGATGGTTGCCAGGCTTTGACTTGAATACCTCCAGTGAAGGAGAGGTTATCACCTTCCTATCAAGTAGATTCCACAGTCAAACTCCTTTTACTTTTTTCGGACTCCTCTTTGGAATCTGACTTAATTTTTTTCAATAATTTTATTAAGATTTATATTAAACAGATAAAACAACGGCAGGATTAAAAATTAGAATGGAGATAGAAATAAGAGAGAGGGGGATTATTAGAATACACATTTTTATATAATGAGATAAAAGCAATAATTAGAGGGAAGATTAGAAGTTGAATAATGGAATTATGTATGTTTAAACAATATTGTGATTGGCATTAGAATAATATATTGAAACATTGAATAATTAATGAAAATCATAGCTTAATACAAATATATGTATTATTAGAATTACATAAGTTTGATGAATGTGACAAATATGATTAATATTAATATTCTTATTTGCACCAAAATATATGATACCCAAGTGCCACATTGCTCACGCATTGATATGTATATGTAAAATAAAATAAAAAACTTGAATAAAAAAAACAGTTATAAAAACCAAATTAAAAAAAGAAAAAAACATTAAAACAGTCTGGAAGAAGGAAAAAAAAAAAAAACTCCCAAAGGACAGAATAAGAAAAAGAAACTTTATCCTTCATCTCCAGCAAAAAGCTGTTTGGCGTTCTCAGCTTTGGTCCCTTGTTGCTTTGTAACATTCTGTGTAGGTCAGCTCTGAAGTTATTTTGTTGAGTTCATGCTTACTACTTACCGAGTACTATATTCTAATATGAAATTCTGTACTTTGACGAACACAGTACAGAAGCCTGATGATGGCAGATGAGATTCTGCCAAAGCGTTACTACAACTTTAAAAGCACAACTACTATGACGTGGGATAATACCTGAAAGAAGTTGAACATCATATATATTTGTTTTTTTAAGTTTTTGCGGGTACTTACATGAATGCAGTTTAGCTTTCTTTGGGTATTATCCCACGTCACTGTGGTGCTTTTAAAGTTGTAGCAACATTTCAGCAGAATCTCATCTGCCATGATCAGGCTTCTGTACTGTGTTCGTCAAAGTACAGAATTTCATATTAGAATATAGTACACGTGGAACAAGAAGATCTGCTTGGAAGTTTCGATGTGGTTTCACTATTCACTCAAGTCCTGATAAAAGAAACTCTTGAAATCATCAAAAATAAATATCAACCAGCTAAACACCTCATGGGACTAACAGAACACTGCTTAACCAACACATATTTCATATACAAAGGACAAAGATANTAAACACCTCATGGAACTAACAGAACACGCTTAACCAACTCATATTTCATATGCAAAGATACAAGCAAATTGAAGGATCCCCTATGGGATCACCACTGTCACCTGTCATTGCAAACCTGTTCATGGAAGAATTCGAATCCAGAGCCCTGGCTAATGCCACCCATAAACCCAAACTATAGTTAAGATACACTGATGACACATTTGTGATTTGGCCCCAAGATCAACACCTTCACCACTACGCCAAATTGGCTATAAGCACTGTTCTGCCTAATAAAAGTTTTTGTAACATGAGTTGAGATTTTATCCATTCTCATTGTCAGCTTTCAAGATTTTCTTCCCTTGCTTTGCATCTTTCAGCTGTCATAAGTAACGGGAGAAGGAGGGGTATATGGTTACGGGAAGTGAGCTGGAGGTGTTACAAAACAGAACTGTATAAGCTGGGGGGGTAGATTCTTGCTAAGGCTTCTATCCTATGCTATGCACAGCTGCAACTCCTTATCAAGATATGTCAAGGTCAACGGATGGAGGCCTCATCACCACTTGGAGATGCCCACGTGATGATATACACAACTTTTAATTGGATGAGCCAATTGAACTATTTGGGGTGGGAACATTGCCATTACTTTGTATATGTGATTTACACGCCCATTTTCTCAGATTCAGAATTCTTTTGTTCCTACCACTTGATTTCCAGTAAAAGATATATTTTCTCTAATTCATGGAGTCTAAGTATTTCTTTCTTGGATTTTGAATGGAGCACCAGCTGACATTATTCTGAATCTCCACCTTACCAGCCCACCCAGAGAATCAATAAATTTTCTTCTGAGGGGGTCTGAACACAATGTCAAATCCAGCCAGTGACCAAGAAGACCTGGGAGTGACTGGAGGGCAAGATTCCCTGCTGTTAGAGGCGGCAGGGAAAGCCGACTTGTTAGCAGAATTAAGTCTTGGTGAAAAATCAGCTGTAAAACACAAATGGTCCCTGGGAGTGGACTGGAAGGATCCTGAGGAAAAGACTCCTCCAGGAGTGATCACTACCTATCGGCGGGAAAGAGAAGAGCCATGGCAAAAGAAGGAAAGAAAGCCACGAAGCTATCGGAGAACCTCATACTGATCAAAGGTATGAGGGAGAGGAGGGGGAGGCAGCCCCAGCCAAGAGAATCAGAGCAGCCACCCCCATAAATCAACCTGGGCTGGCGCAACAGGCAGCAGCAGCCCAGGGCCCCCCAGCAGGGGGAGTAATTGCCAGAAGGCATAGAACTCCAAAGGTGCCTCCGTTGGAAGTAAAATATNATCCCAAGGAGTTAGGATTCTTCCTGGCACAAGTCTGGAGCCATATGGAGGAATATGGAGGGGATTTTTCCTCAGAAGCAGCCAAAGTTACATGTGTTACCAGGGCTCTGGAAGGTACAGCTGCAAAGTGGATGGTGACTTTGCAGAATGATAATGCCCCTCAGCTGATGAATTATGACCTGTTCATGACTGTGCTGCAGGCCAGGTTTGAAGACCTACTTGCTGACCGTAAGGCCAGAATTAGGGTGAAGACCATAAATCAGGGGCGGAGATCAGTAGCTGACTACACCCAGGAATTTAGAGAGGTGGAGTGTCATATTCGAAGCTGGTCCCAGGGAGCCCTGATAGAAGCTTTTAAAGATGAGTTGAATGAAGATGTATGTCAAAGCTGTATTACCAGAAGAGACCCCAGTGAGATGCAGCTGTGGTATGTGCTGGCAGGAGAAGTGGAAATTGATCTGACCCAAAAACAGGTGCCAGGGGGTTCTTGGTTGGAGCAAGTCCTCCCCCATGAGCCCTTGAGAATTCTTAAAACCTGAAAAGGGAGGAATGGCAGCAAAACCCAAGACCACTGCATGCTTCCAATGTGGGAAGGAAGGTCACCGGGCTGCAGACTGCCAAGCCAAGCCAGAGCCAAAGGGGGCACCAGGAGGAGGAAGAAAACCTGAAAAAACTCCAGCAAAGCCTCGCAAAATGGTACTTAAAGCAGAGGAGGTTGTAGAGATCGCCCCTCTGAAAGGAGAGAAGCTAGGAACTCCAACCTCTTCTGAAGAGAGTGAATCCGAATCGGAAGATAACTCACTGGTAAGTCCAAATAAGGGCCCGATGACCATTCCAGTGAGATTAAGGATACCCATGTTGGGAGCCAAAGGGGAAATGCTGGCCTTGTCAGACTCTGGGTGCACAAGGTGTGTAATCAGCTCGGAGGTAGTAGAGAAAATGGGCTTGAGGCTAAAGACTTTAAAAACACCCATAGCCTTTTGCCAACTTGATGGATCGGTAGCTGGGGGCGGCCCTGCACATTTCATAATGGAACCAATAGAAATGACAATGGGGAAGTATAGAGAGACTTTGTGTTTTATTGTGGCTCCTGGGATGGAGTGTCCAAGTGTGAATTCCACCAGGAAAAAATTGACTGTTTAGACTATCGCATCTCACATGATGGCATACAAATGGATCCAGGGAAGGTTCCATTTTGGAATGGGGCTCTCCCTGCACCAGGAAGCAACTTCAAAGTTTCTTGGGATTTGCTAATTTTTACCATCAATTTATCCCTGCTTTTGTGAAGATTGCAATGCCTGTCATAAATCTCCTAAAAACCAAAGGGGAGGTGAAACCGAAGCCTAGTAAACCACTGGAGTGGTCCATGGAATGTCAAGCTGCTTTTGAGAAGCTGAAATGACTGTTTGCTGCTGAACCAGTATTCAAGCACCCGGACATGGATGCTCCTTTTATAATCCAAGCCGATGCGAGTGATGTAGCAGTCAGGGCAGTGTTACTACAAGCAAACGAGACGGGGACTCTACAACCATGTGCATATACTTCACATAAACTAACTGAACCCAAAAGAAGATGGGCCATCTGGGAAAAAGAAGCTTTTGCAGTTCACTGGGCTTTGTTAAGCTGGAGGCATTTCTTTGAAGGGGCGAAACACCCATTTGGGGTGAGGACAGATCATAAAAATTTGGAGGCTTTGAAAATGCTTCGGAAGCTGTCTCCCAAGCAAGTTCGCTGGGTACAGTACTTTAAGCGCTTTAATATTTCATTGAAGTACATTCCAGGGGGGAAGAACTTCATGGCGAATGCTTTATCTAGATTATCTCAATATAATAGTGCTCACCAAGAAGTGGTATGGCCTATTGTTCCAACCAAACAGTTGGCAGCTCCAGTGGCTACCAGAGCCCAGAAGAAGAAGGAGGTTAATTTATCAAATGATTTGACTGCACAATTAAGAGATGCTCTAAAACTTGATGATTGGTTCCATGCTCACTCAAATAACTATAAGGTTCGAGATGGATTGGCATGGGTTGGGGCCAAATTATATGTGCCAGCAAAGCTGAGAAACCAAATATTACAGCAAGCTCATGACTCTAAAGCTGCTGGACATTTTGGATTCATGAAGACCTTACACTTGGTTAAAAGGCAATTTTGGTGGCCTACCTTGAAAAAGGACATTGAGACTTATGTGGCTAGCTGTTCTATCTGTGCCTCAGCCAAATGGCCTCCTAGTAAACCAGCAGGCTTACTACAAAATGTGGCTAGACCAACGGCTCCATGGAAGGAAATTTCTATGGATTTTATAGTGGAATTATCTGAAAGTGGGGGGAATACAGTTATTTGGGTAGTAATCGATTTGTTTTCCAAACAGGTACATTTCATACCTTGTCCGAAAATACCATCTGCAAAAACGTTGGCTAAACTGTTTATTTTACATATCTACAAGATAATTGGGCTGACCTATTGCCATTTGCTGAAGTGGCATATAGCAATTCGGTACATAGTAGTGTATGTATTTAAATGTCCATTTAAAGTGGCTTTGGGACAAGACTTTGTTCCCATACTCGAGCTAAACGAACTGTAAACCTTGTGGCAGCCCAACTGAAATTTCCAAAAACTCTTCAACGGATCCACCCTGTTTTCCACATTAGTTTATTAAAACCTGAACATACCTCCAACTTGAGACCAACTAAGGCTGATCCCCCTGTACCATTGCTAATTGAAGGTGAACAACATTTTGAAGTTAAAGAAATTTTGGATTCTCAAAAATGAAGGGGTCAACTCCAATATTTGATTGTTTGGAAACATTTTCCTCCTTCCCAGTCTGAGTGGGTGAATGAGAAGGATGTTAGAGTTCCTACACTTATCAAGACATTTCGTACTAAATATCCTGATAAACCCTTAAAAATAGTATGATGGTGTTACATGTATATTTTCTATTACCTTCTATTTTTATCTTTTTTAGGATTAATGTCTCTTTTGCAGGAGGGCCGAATGTCAGCCTTTAAGGTTTTCTCCTTTTGCTTTGCATTTTTCGGCTGTCATAAGTAACAGGGGGAGGAGGGGGGAATGGTTATGGGAAGTGAGCTGGAGGTGTTACAAACCAGAACTGTATAAGCTGGGGGTGGTAGATTCTTGCTTAGGTTTCTATTCTATGCTATGCGCAACTGCAACTCTTTATCAAAATATGTCAAGGTCAACAGACAGAGGCCTCATCACCATCTGGAGATGCCCACATTATGATATACATAACTTTTAATTGGATGAGCCAAATGAGCTATTGGGGGTGGAAACGTTGCCATTACTTTGTATATGTGATTTATGTGCCCATTTTCTCAGAGTCAGAATTCTTTTGTTGCTACCACTTGATTTCCAGTAAAAGATATATTTTCTCTGATTAATGGAGTGTAAGTATTTCCTTCTTGGATTTTGAATGGAGCACCAGCTGACACATAGTACTTCTCTACTATCTCTTTTCTTCATTTCCATTGAAAAACATTCCTTGATTATTTATAAGTTGTATTATCTTTTTCATTTCTCTCTCCAGTTTATATGCCAGCCATCTGTCTGGTTTGTTTGCATTTTCAAAGAAATTCTGTTTAGTGCTTCTAATTTTTTGAGCTAGTTCTTCTATTTTTATCAACCCCATTGTATGTTTAGCTATTTCCATTTGACTTTTAATATTCTTTTTTTGGGTGGATATTTCTGTAGTTCTTTCTCAAGTTTTCTATAGTCTTTCTCAAGTTTTCTATCTAATGATTATTGTATTCATCTTTTTTATCATTTCTTCTTCTCGTGTAGTCTATCATCAAGCCTCTGGCATAGGCCTTCATGGTATCCCATAAGTTTTGTAGTGAAGTTTCCTCCCTATTGTTTTCTTTAAAGAAAAAAGACAGATTTTTTTCCATCTTTTATATAAATTATTTTTCTTTCAATATTGCATTGTTCAGACTCCATCTTGATCTTTTCCTTTGTCCCCACCATTTGACCCATATTGGATTATGGTCCGTCCAAGTACTTGCTTCTATATTTACTTCTTGTATATTAGAGATTAATTCCATTGACATCCAAATCATACATATTATTGACCATGATAAGTGTCTATTGGAGTAGAATGTATATTGTCTGTTCTTAACATTCATTTCTCTCCAAACATCTCGAATTCCTCTACCATTTGAAGAAGGATTTTGGTAGTATCTTTCTGTTTTGTTTTTTAACTTTCTGTGCTGTATTACATTTTTGTATCCACTATCTCATTGAAGTCTCCCATAGTGCATATATTGTCATATTCCAGTTCTATTATTTTCTCATGTAGTTTCTTGTAGAATTCTTCTTGCTTTTCATTGGGAGCATAAATTGTTACTAAGAGCATCTTTACATTGTTGTCAATTATTTCCACCATTAATATTCTTCCTTCTTCATCTGTAAAAATTAATTCAGCTTTAATTGTATTTTTTATATATAGGATATATATAAAGTATATGTTGCACCAATGATGTAAATAAATTCTGAATTTTAGGATGTTTCAGGATTTGAACATGTTGTTTTTTTATGTGAACTTCTTGCAAGAAGATTATATCTAATTTTAATTTTTCTAATTTGTGGAATATATTTTTTCCTTTTGATGGCTGAATTCAATCCATTTATATTTATTGTAACACGTGATGAAAAAATATCTGAAGAGGGAGCAGTAGGTGGAAGGGTGGAATTCAAAGAAGTAAGAGAGCAAAGAACTATGAGAGCAATAAACCCGACATATAAAGTATAAATTATGGAAGAAAATAAATATTTATATAAATATGTATAATATTTACATACAAGCCATGCCCAGAGCCAGTCACATGACCACTAAGCCACACCCACAAATTAGGCCACACCCACAGAATCAGTTAGTGGTCCCTGGGATCTAAAATTATGAGTTTGCTGGTCCCTGAAGTCCAAAAGATGATGACCCCTGCAGTAGATAACCATGCTAGCGTTGGGAGACTCAGGCTGCGATGAGAAGAGAGGGCAACCCCTCATCACAATGAAGAGAAACCCTGCAGAGGCTAACCAGCAACAGATCGCCAGCTTTCAATGGTGATCCCAAAGTCCGAACTGTCACCTGCGAAAGGAAGAGAGTGAGTGATAGCCTGTGGCGACTTACAAAGAGGTTTGTGTGGAAATCCTGTGAGAGTGTTCGATTGTTGAATGATGAAGAGATTTGTTGAGAAGCAACAACCTGATCAGAGCCTGGAAAGAAGCGCCGAAGAAGAGAGAATGCGAAAATGTTTGAAAATAAAAGGGCTTGAGAGGAGGAAGTGAAGATTAACAGTAGTGACTTAGAGGAGAAGGAGGCTCAGATTGGAGAGGTTTGCTGTATTGTTGCCAGCTGGAGAAAAAAGTTTGACACATGAAGGTTTGGGGTGCTTTTGGATTATTTTTTGCTTGGAAGGATTGGGCTGGTTACTTTTGAGAGCGGGAGAAGACTTGAACCTTTGAAGTAGATTAAAGACTTGTGGTTATAGATATTAATAACTGATTTAAATCTCTCTGGACATGGAACGGGGATTGCTGACTGGGGCAGTACTTTAGTGGAGAATTTTGGAAAAGCTATTTGCTTGAAACCCAAGATGGAAGGAGGAGTGTGTACTGCTGAGTGTGTTGAGATATTAGGAAGCCATAAATGTTACTCAGCAATTCCTTTTTTTTTGCCTGAACACGAGGAAGTGAAATCACCTAGCTTCAGAGATGGAGAGCTGGACAATTAATTTAAGACTTTCTTTAATTTTGGATATTT
>BHFT01022037.1:0-13121 GCA_004320025.1 Laticauda laticaudata
AAGTTTCTTTTATCGGGACTTGAGTAAATAGTGAAACCACGTCAAAACTTACAAGCAGATCTTCTTGTTCCACATGTTTGTTACTTACTTACTGCTTGTAAGTTTCGATGTGGTTTCACTATTCACTCAAGTTTTCACTATTCACTCAAGTACCTGAAGTCCCGCAAGGTTGGATTTTACATATTGAAATTCCCAGGCCTCTGCATACCCCTTTTTTTCCGATGTTGCTGACCCATAGCATTGGTATATATGTCACCATCACTGACTTCTGCTCCATAACTTCTACCATGATATTGGCCAGTATTTGCCTCTCTCTCTGGATCTAGAAGTTCTACAAGATCTTAACTCTGTTATTCTTCCCTACTTGATATGGAATCTCCCAGCTGGAATTGGGAGGTCAAGCACTTTGCAGATGTTTCTGCTCACAATGCCAGCAACTTGATTGTCCTGTTCAATGTATGCTCTTCCTGCCTGCATCTTTTACCCTAAGCTCTTTCTGCATAGTTTGCATCTCAAGTACTGTCGGTTTAATAGACCAGCTTCTGTGGGTGTGGTGCTTAGTGCTCAGTACTGTTCTTGTTCTGCTATCATTGAGGCCTCAATGCTGTCTTTTAATCCAGTCTTTTCAAGCCACTTGTAAAATTTTTCAGTGTCAGCCACTACAGCTATCTATCTTACCATGCACTTCTTCTGCTGTATCTTCCTCCCATATCTCAGGTATTTTCTCATCTTTGGTTTGTATTCTACTGGTCTGCTCCTGAATGCTTTGGGTTTCATCCAAGCAGTTTCATTAGACCTCCACCTGTCCAGTTTCTGGCAGGTGTACAGTCGTTAGGTGTTGGACTTGGGGTGGAAACTGTATGTTGTGAGGAGTTTCTGGCTCTTCACATCAGCAGCCTCACTGGCCTTCTTTGCCCAGCTTACTATATTGACAGTATCTGATGTCTGATTAGGGTATACATCTTGATGGCATGGATCTTAAGGCTCAGTCCCACTGGCCGAAGGATGCAAAACTTATGCAAAAAGGGCACAGCAAATGAGCAAAATTTCGGGGGTGCTCCATCCGTTGTCATCTGCTCCAAAAAGTGGCAAAAATTTGCATAAACAGAACGGAAAAGAAAGGAAAAGAACGGACATGGGTAGTATGTAGTGGGGATGTTAAACGGATGTTCATAGGAAGCCTAGAGGNAGACGTTCCGTGTACCTTTTGTTTCCTCCCTCTTTCCGTTTTCAGCTGCAGCAGATGTGAGTTGAGGGGATGCCCAGGGGATGCAGAGAGGATACAGCGGATGCTTTACAGATGATAAACGGACAAAGAACCTTTATTGCTCATATGTCACGGATTTACATCGTACACAGCAGAAAGTTCATCCGTTCACAAAGTTATGTGCAGCTCAAAACTCAAATCTCAGTGGATGGATGCTCAAAGGATAGAGTGTATGAAACACGTATGCAGTGAGTACACAACGGATGCATAACGTTTTCCAGCGTTTTTTACGTTTTACATCCTCTTTGCATCCGTTGGTGCAGTGGGACAGGGGCTTTACTCTTCCCACTTAACTGGCTCCTCAGGAGATGTTTGATCCTTTACTTGGATTTCTATCTTTGCCTCCTCATAGTGGTTCCCATGTGATTGTGGGATTAATACAACATACTGGGATTGGCCTATTGGGCCTAATTTTCGATATATTCTCTCTCTCTCTCTTTGTCTCTCTCTGTGCTTCCCTCCCTCCCTCTAATTTTATACTTTATACTATTGTATTATAATTGTATAATTAACATAATTTTGTATAATTTATAATCTAGTCTAAAATTCTATTGCTTTACAGTAACTTTCCATCTGATATAACAGAGAGAACTTTCTTGAATGGTTGTAAATCTTTCTCAATTCTGCAAAACAAAGAAAAAAATTCATCTTGTCCTGGCAGGAATGTATATGGGAAAGCCATCCTTCTAATAATTTAATGATAAACTGTACAGAGATTATATCCTCTGCAGGGCTCCCAGAGCTGCTTCAGAGAATTCTTGAATTGTCTGCAAGTGTTCGTGAATATGTAAAAATCATTCTGCTGGGAGCACTAGTTTAACATCTGTGTAGATGTGTATATATGCATGCATCATTAGCACAGTATTTGAAGTAACCTTGTCAAGGATGCAGCAGCTGCTATAAATAGTGCTATCATTCATATTCAAGCTGCAAAAGTGATCCAGATAACCACTATATGCCAACATTATTGTCTTAACAAGATTATTAAGTGTTTTTTGTATCATTTATGAAGTCATCTATCAATTTTCTGGATTTTCTAGCTCAGATGTGATATATCCATCCAGTATATCCATTTATCCGGAGTATCCATCCAATATATCTATACACTATACCTAAATATGTAAGAATTAAGATGCTCTCAAGTCAAGTTCCCAATGACTCTGTCCTTGCTTGCTACTATTGATATGGTTTCCTTCATCCCTCCCATCTAGAAATTCTCAAAATTACCTAATAGCCCTGGAATTCTCAGATAGTGCATCATTTAAATGTCAACAAGGCCAGCTCTGCTTAATTTTTAAGATTAATCAAGATTGGCAAAGAGTGAATCATGTGTAGCACCTGGTAAAATGATATGCAATATATGTCTAAGACTATTAAGAATACAGCTGTGGTAAAGTTTACAAACATTATACGTAGTTAATAGGAGCTAATGAAATTGATGGAATCTTGTTCTTAAATATGGATATATTTGTATCTAAGCTCATATGGCCATGATCAAAGATGGTATTCAGCATGTTCTGCCCAGTTCTGGAGAACCAGTAGCAGAAATTTTGAGTAGTTCAGAGAACCGGCAAATATCACCTCTGACTGGAGATTTTACAGTATCCTTCTCCTGCCACACCCACCAAGCCATGCCCCCAGAACCGGTAGTAAAAAAAATTGAATCCCACCACTGGCCACAATCCTTTTTGTGCTTCAGGAAAGCAATAAAAATCTGGCATTTTCAATAGGCTCTGGGAAATGATGTTGTTGTGTCCCTGTTGTGTGTGATTTATATTTTCCTTGTGGGCTACAATTAGGTAATTTAAATTATTATTTCAGTTTTGTAGATGTCTTTTGATAAAGTAGCTAAACATATGATTAAACACAGCTAATGCAGTTATTGCTATAATTAGCATTTGATTAAAATTATTATATAATTGTGTTCCCCCCCCCAGAGAAAGAGAGGGAGAGAGAGTGTTGAATAATTATTATTTTTTTTAAATTTGAATTAAAATTAATTATCTCTAATGCCTTCCAGAGCAGTGCATATCTTGGTTTCCTTTGGAATAGCAGCAAGAGTGGGGCTATCCCAATCTCTTGAGGGTTTATTGTTGCCGAGGAGAGGGGGGTTGCCATGGAGCAAACTTGCCCTGATCATGATATTCCTAGGGATTGGGACCCACAGCCAGCTGTCTTTACTATATCTCATTGAACAACCAGTCCTCACCCAGAAGTCAATTGGCAGCCAATGTAATGTATGTATAAGATACATGTACATGTACATGGATGTATAAGATGCTAGAAACATTTACATCCTGGGCCAGTCATTATTCATGAATGTTCGTCAAGGGTAATCCACTGTTGATTAAATTGCAATAACCTAGTCTATCATGTATGTTACTAACCTTTTTTGTTCCTTTCTAGTACCTTTCTTTCCCTCCTCCCTCCCTTTTTGTATTGAAGTTGTTAAAAAAGGCTATATTGATAGTACAGTTTCTTATATATTGTTATATAAGCTGTAATGGTGCAGTGGTTAGAATGGCACAGTGATTAGTAGTGCAAGCTACTTCTGCTGATTGCTGCCTGCCTGTAGTTGACAGTTTGATTCTCACTGGCTCAAGGTTGACTTAGCCTTCCAGTCTTCTGAGGTGGGCAAAATGAGGACCCAGATTGTTGGGGGCAATATGCTGACTCTGTAAACCACTTAGAGAAGGCTGTAAAGTACTGTGGAGTGGTATATAAGTCTAAGTACTATTGCTGTTAGCTATTTAATAACCAAGCACTTTGTGGTTTGAATTAAACTACTTGATGGGAGCAGGATATCTGTGTAGGAGACTGGACCTTTCTTCTTTGTGCATTAGCTTGGAATTGTAGTGTTCCCAGAAATGGTATAGCAGGAAAAAAAAATAAAAAAATAAGTGCTAAGTGCTTGAATATTGGTCATTTCTGGAAGATGGATTTAAAAATGTTTTTCGCAAAAACAGCACTTGCTTTAAAGCTTTATCTATTTTGTTAAGATAAGAATAGCTTTTAAGAGCATATCTTTAAACTAACATAAATCAGTAAGAGTCATTTCTAAATGTTGGCTAAGAAATAAGGCAAACTTCAAAAGCTTCCCAATTTACTTAGAGGAATTAAATTATTTTACCAGTTTCTTTCAACAAATTACCTAATGTAATTAACTTCATATTTGGATAGAAGATAGTTGATGGCTTTTAAAAGTTTCAGTATACTTCATAGACAGAAAAAGAACCATTAATATTGAAAATATGGAAAGGGCCATGATCTGTTCTAAATTGTTTTTCCCCCAAAAAAGTCAGATTAACTGTAGACAGCTCTCCTATATTAATATTGTTTGTTGTTTTACATAGCTTAGATTAGGCCCTATTTCTAGAAATGGAGGGCTTATCTTGAATTATCGTTATAGTTAAAGCTCACATAAAATTATACTATAGTCTCCTTCCTCTTGCCTAGCAAACCCTTTCTCCAATGTTCTGAACATGTGTTTGCAGAGGTAAATCTTTTATTGGCAATAGGAACAAGGGAAATTCGCATAATTTGTACTCTATCTTGCATCAGGTTTGGGGTAAAGTCAATCGGCAACAAGCAGGAAGCTTAAACAGTTTTGGTGGCAGTATTATGTGAAAGTCTAGAATAGGATAGGATAGGATAGGATAGAATAGAATAGAATAGAATAGAATAGAATAGAAATTCTTTGTTGGCCAAGTGTGTGGACACACAAGGAATTTGTCTTAGTGTAAATGCTCTCAGTATACATAAAAGATACATTCGTCAAAAGAATCATAAGGTATAACACTTAATAATAGTCATAGGGTACAAGAAACAATTGTGTTGAACAGTCCCTTGTAAATGAAGTTGAAAAAAAGAAGCTTGCAATGATTTGGTTGCCATATCAAGTTTTTTTAAGATTCTGGTTATTATAGGAAAAAAGGCTTGTTAGTCTATAATAATAAAAAATTAGGATTCTGTACACCTGTGCTTTAGGGATACCTGTGCTTGTTTTCAACTTAAGCAGTGCATTATTTTAATTGTCCATCTGTCTGCTTGTTTGTTTTTAAGTGTATTTTGGTTCTTATTATTCTAGATAATGTCAATACAAATTATGAACAATACTACAGAAGATTGCTTTCTTTAAAAGCAAATTTACTACTGCATTCCAAGCTGCTATTCTTTAACTGATCTGCCAAAATAAGTGGAAAAAATGAAAACAAGGAATACACTATCTCTTTGATATTTTTCTTCATGCATCTATAGGTAGTCTTTGGTTTACTATCACAATTGAGCCTGGAATTTAGCATAAGGTCATGATGATTTACATGACATGACTTGATTTCACATCCATTTTTAAGGGCAGTTATTAAGCAAATCACTAAATTAGTTAAGCAGCTCACATGGTCTATTAACCAAATCACATGGTCATAAGGAATGTTTTTCCCATAAGATGGAAAATAAAGTCATAAAACATGATCACATGACCACAAAATGCTGCAACCATTTGTAAAGGTAATCCTGAAATGTGATCAAATGATTGCAGGAATTGTAATTTCAAGGACAGGATAGTAAGTAATGTTTTTCAAGTGTGTCATAACTCTGAACAGTTATTAACTGGTTTTAAATTCGAGGACTACCTGTATTGGTCATTTAGATTCATTTTAGAGCAATGCACAGTGTGCCTTCACCATCTGCAAACTGAAATAGATTCCTGTACCCTGGTACTCCTTAATCCTCCGGATGTATTAGAATTCATTTCTTGATTTACAGTCACAATGGCCATTGGGATGGAAATGATAGAAATTGTACTCAAGCCTGTGAAGCATATGAATTGAACAAGGTAGATTGTTATATTTTCAAAATACTAATCTATGAAAATGTATGTCTGTAGTAAGAAGGAAATAAATATTCTGTATATACAGATAAATGTTCATGATTTTTCCCCAGATGTATTACCTCTGAGGTTTAATTCAAATTAATGAAAATACTTGGCACACTCACTATGCCTACTGAGTGATAATATATTTGCTTTTACTCAGCCCAAGCATACATTGTGCTAAGCCTAATTTTGTCAAGGTCCAAAATATGCAAAATGTTTGCCCCAAGCTAAAGTTCTCTATGACTCCTCTTACAACTTTAATTTTATATCACATGCTAAATTTTAATGTTGCTTTCAATTTTTGCTTTTACCCATTCCTTGATTCATATCAATATTTGTTAATCTTGGTCTATTTTCCATGCTTTCTTCTTTCCCCTAATAGTGCATAAATTAGCACTAATAAGCAATTTTTGATTTTCAGAACGTCTCCATTTCTTATCTACTTCATGCTTTATTATTTAAGTGCCTTCCTTCTATTATTACAGCCCAGGTTGGTTGACAGTTGGGTATGTCCAAGTTTAATAAATTGTTATTATTCCTCTCCCTTCTGTTTATTTTAAAAAATAATTTTATTAAAAAGATAAAAGATAAAGTTAAAAGAAACTACAAAAAATTAAAGGGTTAAAAATAGAAAGTGCAGAAAAAGAAAGAGAACTATATAAAGAGAAAAATATAAAGAAAAAGAAGAATATAGCAAAAAAAGAAAAGAAATATAGAATGTAAAGAAATATAAAATAAAAAAGTGACTTTCACCTTTATCATAAGTACAATTTTAATGAAGTATTTCCTTGTCTTAAAGTACAACAATCTCTTAATCCTATACGTCATGCCTCATCAATAAACAGATCCTTAAAACCTAGTCCTTTAGGGTCACCAACTTTTGGGACCTCAGGGACCACCAAACTCATAATTTTAAATTCTGTGGACCACTAATATGAATTTTGATTGATGGTAGCTTGCTGACGATGGTAGAAAAGTCAGTCCCATATTCCAGAGCTGCAGTAGCCACAAGACTGGTCCTTTGGTCATCCTGGAGCAGCTGCTGTTCCATCCGGGTGCACTGGCCTGCCATGAACTGGATGAGCTACCAAAGGCCAACTGTGACTACTGCAGCTTTGGAATATGGGACCGATTTTCCCATCAATGTCAGCAAGCCAGCCCTGGGCAGATTTCCCTCTCCCACCATTGGTCTTACCTTCCAGTTCCAGCTCATGTGGCTCTACTCAAGGAAAGGTTTGTGGTTAGCTGAAGGGTAGGGCCATCAGGTGGGCAGGCCATGTGGGAAGCACAGCCTTGTGTTTCCACGCAGCCTGGATTGCTTTGGGGGGAGTGCTTTGGGGGGGACATTTCTCTGCAGACCACCAAATTTTTCCTGCGGACCACTAGTGGTCCCCGACTGACTGGTTGGTGACCACTGCTTTAGACTGGGTCAACAAAGTCTAGTAAAAGTGTAACCATAAAAAACAACATATATTTTATAATCTTGATCAAATCAAGTCACTTTATATTTCTTCCTTTTTCTTTTAACAGTCTTAACTCCTTCAAATAATACCTTGGAGCTTGTTTTCTTTTCATTTTTTTTCTTTCTGGTTTTTCACAAAAGCCTTCAGAAGTTTTAATAGGTTTCTTTTATAAATCCAATATAAGAAAGTTATCCAAGTTGGTTTTTTTGTTGTTGTACTTGTTTCTTTGATTTGCCATTTGCATATTTTTTTCTATTTATTAAAGCATCATGTGTATGTTTCTTATATATATCCAGTGTAACATTTTTTTCCATATTGTTCTTCTAACCTTTAAGTCCACTTTCAGAACCTTCTCTGCCTTCCAATAAAACTTATTCCTCTTTGTTAACAACTGAATGCAGTCTATCTATAATGGCTGACACTTTCAAGATTAACTTCATTGTTCGCAAATATCCTTCAATATGTCCAGCGCTAGGGTATTTTGCTTCATTTTGTTTTACTAAGTCAAAATTAAATGCTTCCCCCCCTGAATTAAGATAATGTTTAGATCACAAGTTTAATTATCAATATGACATTTTATTCATGGCACATTCAGAGAAAGTTGGTTTGAAATCTGTTTCTTTCATAAATACTTTATAAAAACTAATGTTGATATTCACCATTAGTTTTTTTGTTTGTTCATGTCAGACTAGTGTTTTTATTATTTGATTAATATCCAGTGACATCTCTTTGCTGCTGGAAGCACTGATCTACTGAACTACTTCCATTCTGCTTCCATCAGAGGCAATTTTCTCTATTTTTCCTTCTCCGGGGGATTAGAGGATCCTTCAGAATAATGTGAGTGGTGACATAGGGCTGTAGAGAGGAGAAATTAATGAAAATTCCAGCAAGAGAAAAATGATTAGCAGTCAAACAGAATACATTTTTAAGTGTATTTACAGTAGTTGTAACTGCATGAAATGTGGAATACATTTGACAGTTTATTTCTCTGTGGAAAATGAATAAGCTCAAAGAATCAGGCAAAGTATCAGGGCATGTTGTGTGGAAGAGAGTTAGCCTCTGGAGTACTAATATGGTTGTCCAGTTAAGGCTTCCCTTCCTGAACAGATGCCACAATGATCGACATTGTGGTCATGTCTACCACAACTAACTGAATATTGCTCCCTAAACCACAGTTACAGGAATAGTTTCAAGCTGAAGACTTTTTTGAGTGGAACAGTTGAGCAGCATGACTCTATTGGGAAATGTGTCAAAACTCCAGTTAATCTATATGTGTTTTTGTGCCATAACTGAGCTCCTGTACATTGCTACGTTGCCTTTCACAAGTGAATGCTTACAGGTTTACCCTTATGTTTACATTCTCATTTTGGCTGAAGATTGCAGAAATGGATTCCTGGGGTGTCCCAAGTCAGTTGAACCTTCTGATCTCAGGTGAGCAACTTTAAGTGTAATGAGACATGAAGCTTTTGCAATGTTTTTGGTAGTGAGTGTCCCTGTTCAGACCACATTAAAAGGTTTGGGTATAGTATCTTTAGAAGAAGAAGAAGGAGGAGGAGGAGGAGGAGGAGGAGGAGGAGGAGGGAGGAGGAGGAGGAGGAGGGAGGAGGAAAGGAGAGGAGGATGACAGAGAGAAGAAGAAGAAGAAGAAAGAAGAAGAAAGACAGAAGAAGAATAGAAGAAGAAGAGAGAGAAGAAGAAGAAGAAGAAGAAGAAGAAGAAGAAGAAGAAGAAGAAGAAGAAGAAGAAGAAGAAGAAGAAGAAGAAGGGAAAGCTCTGCTCCCTGCTGGAATAAGGCTCAGGTGTGTACATTTCTTTGCAGTCCACTGAGAAAATAACTCTGTTATGTGAGGATTATAAAGTATTGCAAGTAGCTAAGGGTACTGGTCAAATTTCTGTGAACTTTTTTGACCTGACACTAGGAATTTTGTAACATTGCCTACCTTGAAATAAGTTAATTATATAATTAGTTACAACAAGTCATTAAAATAAAGCCCTACCTATAGGTAAGAGATGTAAGATGAAATTAGTATACTTGTAATGTGAATCCTTTCTAAGTAAGCAAGGGTTAGAATATCCAGACAATAAGACATTTCCATGAATAAAAGTACAACTTTACACATATCTGTACACATGTAATGAAATATTTAAGGGGATTTACTTTCTGGTGATAAAATTTAGGATTGCAGTCTAAGTGATTTAAATTACAAAGGATCTGCTTGAGTTAAATTTAAGATCAATCATGTATCAATCCTGCATGGCAAATATTATCACCAAAGGATTTACAAAGATTATCAACTTAGTGATTTTACATTTATATTTAACCAAGAAATTCATGGAAGAGAATTCAGTGTTGCCTAAAAGTGATTGGCCCAAGATAATAGAGAGAATGCTGAGGATTATGAATTCAGGATTGCACCTTCAAAATTTGGCAATACATTCAAACTTTTAGTTTCATTGTCATGTAATGCTTTTGGACAGAGGGATAGGACTGTAATGAATGTGATTTATTCTTTTCTTATTTATTGAGTGTTTTATGTCATTAAAGTTGTTCAATATACAATAACATGGCTAAAAACCTCACATAATACAAAGCTAACTATTCCAAAATTCAGTAGGTACTACATTCCCCGGAGGAAACAAATTCAGGCTCCTCCCCCAAAGTCCCTCTGGAAGATCTGGATTTTAATGGCCTTTTAAAACTCTTAACAGGATAGGGAGTGCTGTAACCTCTGGGTTTTCTATTGCAGTTGCAGTAGACAAGTTGCAATAGAGAGGCCCATTGTTCTTGATTTTCCTAATGGTCAGACCTGGAGGAAACATTTTAAAGGGTGAGATTTTCTTCATTTTTACTCCTATCTCTGTTTATTTGCTATCACAGTTCTACCTATTTTATATTACTCAATTAATTTTCAACCATTCTATTGATGTAACACAGAAATAGAGTAGTGGCTGGGCATCTGATCAGTTCCATCCTAGTTTGATCTTCCATCCTCTATTCATTTTAGTTTTGCATGACATACTGGTGCTAGATAATGTCTAGCACAATTTTTGGCAGAATTTACATGTTATATATTTCACATACCACTGCCAAGAAAATAAAGAATTTTATTTTATATGTTTCGATATAGTTCTTCGCCCATTCATTTTCATAAGCTGAGAGTGCACTTTGATATGCTAAGATCTTAGCAATTAGAAGTAATTATATGATATAAATACCACATTATGTACATACATATTGCAACTAAATGAAACATGCATTGAAATAGTTGCATTTTGTCTAGGCAAATAATTTTGTGGAATCATATTTTTCTGATTAATTTAGATTCAGCCTGTCTCCTCAGAGGGCCACAGAATTGTCTATTATTGCTTCTCTTTGGCTGGGGAAAAAATTCAAAGTCTGCTGTCTTTTCCATATTTTAGAGTGGCAAATAAAACACTAGTGGGGCAAATGCTTTCAGTCATGTTGATATTATTCTTCACGACTGTTTACAAGTTTAGAAAGAAAATTTGACTGATTTTGTTGATGATTTAACAGTATGAAAGATCACTTTAACAATTATTTAAAAATGAGAATTTATGTATCTGTTTCTCTATTCATTCATAGCTGTATAGTAATTATTTAATCATAATATCAACAATCATCTTTTCTTTACCTTGAAATGTGCCAGATGTTGACTTATGCAATTTATAATTGACTAGCTAAACTTCAAAACAAAACAATCTGGGTCTTTTAACAATTGGCTCAGCCTGGTTTCTAGTTGATTTACTTTGTGCCTTTCAGATCTTGGTGCAGACTTTTAGAGTTATCTGGAGAAGGTAGCAGATTGCTGAAGGCTTTCTGGGTTTACTCTCTGCCAAGAGTTAGTGGATGAAGAGGAATTCCTACCTGAGAATTAATTAGATATAGATGAGTTTATTTAGCCTAAGCACCTTTCCAGAAGAGATTAAATCCCTTGAGATAAAATAAGTTCCAAAGGAATTTCTAGAGAAATGCAAAGTCCAATCAATTTGGTTCACCAAGCATCACCAGGAATTTGTGAAATGCAGCAGAATATTTTTAATTTACTAGAAGAAAGTGTTGGAGGTATATTTCTGGAGTAATTTTCTAGACAATTCTTCTATGGTCACAATTTAGGAAAATAAAGAAAAAAAATGAACAGATGAAAAATAAGAAAGAAGAAAAGAAAGAAAATGTTATAAAGAAGTGGCTTTTGATTTTTGAAATGGTTTTAAATGCATTTATTTTTTATCCTCTCTAAAATTACAACATGATTTCCTTATTTCCATAATCTACCCTTCTAATAGTCAAATCCACAAATTATATTTTCCTTTATTTAGAAAAAATCCATGAGTGGTTTTCAGCAGAGGTGGTATTAAGCAGGTTCTGACCAGTTCTTGAGAACCAGGAGTGGAAATTTTGAGTACTTCAGAGAACCGGCAAATACCACCTCTGACTGGAGATTTTACAGTATCCTTCCTCTGCCACGCCCACCAAGCCACACCCACAGAACTGGTAGTAAAAAAAATTGAATCCCACCACTGGTTTTCAGTCACTGATAGATGAAGCTATTAATTCCCTACTTGGGGAAGACAATTTTGCAGTCTATGTTATTTCTTCATCAAATATTTCTCCATTGTGGGTATTTCAGAATCTTACAATTTTTGTGCACATAATCATCTTGTCACAATTAACACATGCAAACAGAATATTCCATTGTCCTTTCTAATTATCCATCCATTAGTCCCATCTTTTTGAGAAAAATTTTAATGATTAAAAGTTAAGCTTGTTTATATCTTTAGAATCTAGTGGATATTGCATGTTACTTCAGAAATAATTCCAACAATTTGTTTAATAATTCCAGGGGTATTAAATTTATACATGTAAGATTTTGGTTTATTTTAGACAGCCTGTTGACTGTTGGAAAAAGTCAGTTGAGCATAGCTGGATGATGGTTTGAATCTGAAATAACTATATTCAGTTTTTTAATCTTGCATGATTTAACAGCTATTTTCTTTTTATTTGTCATTCTGTCTCATCTTTATGTTTCACATTTGTACAGATACACATAAGAGGAAATTATTCATAGGCAGTCCATCAGGATATTAAGATGAACTTACATTGTGTGCAGATTATTCTTAAGGCAATATTAAAGTCTCTTAAATCTTTAGATCAGTTTTTCACTCTGTTTTCAGAATTTGAAAACTATAGTAGAAAAGGAATTGTCATAATCATGCAATAACAGTTGTTTGTTATTGAGCTATTCTACTTTTAAGGAAGACATTTCATATTTATTTTTTACTGCAAGCACATTATCAGAGTCTATCTTAACTGCAAGAAGTCAACAAGGACCATTCTACCAGAAAGCAAATGTCTTAAGGCTAGGTCACACTGGCCGACGGATGCAAAAAGTATGCAAAAAGGACACAGCGGACGAGCAAAATTTCCATCCGTTGTTATCCGCTCTCAAAAGTGCCCCAAATTTGTATAAACAGAGCGGACAACAACGGAAAGGAATGG
>BHFT01022041.1:0-23585 GCA_004320025.1 Laticauda laticaudata
GGGAAGGGAAGGGAAGGGAAGGGAAGGGAAGGGAAGGGAAGGATGGATGGAAGGGCCATGAAAGTGGGGCAGTAACCTGCAGTATAGCAGGTTAACTCACTGCCCATAGCCAGGAGTTCGATCCTGACCGGTTCAAGGTTGACTCAGTCTTCCATCCTTCCGAGGTTGGTAAAATGAGGACACAGATCATTGGGAGGGACAAGAGGCTGACTCTGTAAACCACTTAAAGAGGGCTGTAAAAGCGGTATATATAAGTCTAAGGGCTACTGCTATCCTTCCTTTAATGATTCTATTTGAGTATTTCTTTGATATGAGTGCAATTCTTGTCCTGTGTCTCCCTGTCCAGTGCGTAGAAAAACTACTTCCCATGGAACTGATCCCTGGTGCCCAAAAGATTAGGGACCACCACCTTAAGGGCTGCAGAGAGCCTTCCGTGGTGCAGCAGAAGGTAGCAAAACAGGAGTCCTGCAGAAGCTGACTACACCAGGATCGATTCACTTTTGTAGAGCAAAATTCGGAATATTTATTTAAAACAAAATCTGTCTGAGGGAATAATTCAATAATTTATCGGCAGAAGGAGGTGGGCTGGGGGGAAAATCTCACCTGAGTGACCAGCGGCTGCAAAAGGGCTGCCGAGCCCTTGCCGACGCAGCGGACGGCAAAACGCAGGCACCGGCAGCAGCGTTCCACGATGCGGTTGTCGGCCCGGTGTTTGTTTAGGGTTTCTGACAGCACCGGCCAAATCTGGAGAAGACCATGGGGAACGTCAACAGGGCGAAGAGCGTCCAACTTTTAAGGCTTGTGGACTTCCACTCCCAGAATCCCCCAGGAAGCATCCTTAAAGATGGGTGGACTTCCACTCCCAGAATTCCCTACCCAGTGTCAACTCATAAAATATTTTTAGGGTCTTTTTGGAGTTGCCAGTAGAAAGGGAGGAGGGGGCAGCAGTGCAGCAGCTTGGAAACCAAAAGTGCATTCCATCAATGTTTCCAAAGATAGTAACTAGGTGTCTGAAGTTTTTGCCGGGCAAAATTCTCACTGGAGAGCCTGATTGGTGACTCTGGGCTATGGATGTGTCCCATTGGAGAATATGAATTATGATACATCCAGGGGGTGAGGGGGGAAACCAGGGTCAAGGGTGACAATGAATGATGTGTCTCAGAGTCAGATACACCCAGGCAGTGCTGGCATGTCGACTCCTAATAAATCATTTTGAAGTTTTGGAAGTTTGGCTTAAGACTTATGATTTAAATGGGGAGGTTAACTGCCGGAACCCTGACATAAAATATTTCTATAGCTGTTTTAGAGTTGCCCACAGAAAGAGAGGTGGAGGGAAAGGGGGTTTGAAAGAGCAGTGAGGTAGCTTGGAAATCGAAAGTGCTTTCCATACATAGTTTTTCAGAGATAGGAACGAGGTGACTGAAGTTTCTGCGGTGTAAAAATCTTACTAGAAAACCTGACTGGTGACTCTGGGCTATGAATGTGTCCCATTGGAGGATATGAATTACAATACACCCAGGGGTGGGGAAAAACCAGGGTCAAAGGTTACAATGAATTATGTGTCTCAGAATTGGGTAACTGTTACCCCAATTAAATCCTGAGTCTCGAGCCAAACTTCCAAAACTTCAAAATGATTTATTGCGAGTTAACATGCCGGCACTGCCTGGATGTAGCCAACTCTGAGGCATGTCATTCACTGTCACCCTTGACCCTGATTTTTCTCCATCCCCTGGGTGTATTGTAATCCATAACCTCCAATGGGACGCATCCATCGCCCAGAATTATCAATCAGGCTCTCCAGTTAGAATTTTACATGGCAGAAACTTCAGTCACCTTGTCACTATCTTTGAAAACATTTATGGAATTCACTTTTGGTTTGCCAGCTGCTGCACTGCTCCCCCCTCCCTTTCTGTTAGCTAAAAAGACCACAGAAATATTTTATGAGTTGACATCCAGCATGCTTTAAGATGGGTGGACTCTAACTCCCAGAATTCCCTATTTCATCTAGAGAGGACCAGAAGTGTTGAGGTGGGGGATTCTGGAAGTTGAAGTCCACAAAGTTGGCGAGATTGGAGATCCCTGCAGTGAACAACTGACGAAAACAAACCCTCCAACGCCGGAATGGGCACTTTTTCCCAAGATGGAAAATGAAAAACTGGGACTGTTGTGGAGGAATGAACCAACAGGGTTGTGAAGGTGTATAGGCACACACACACACAAATTGAACAAAAAATAGCAGTCACTTTCAAAATAAAAAGCAATCCAGGCAGCCTCAAATGGGCCAGCTATGGCCTGGGGGCCATAAAATGCCCAAGTTTGCTCTTATACAACCAGTGGGACTTTCTCTCCAACCTGGAGTTGGACTCCCAACTCTCCCAAACCCCCATCTCAACACTTCTGGCCCAATCTGGATTTCCAGGAGCGAGTGTGGGACCCAAGGCCCTGCCTGCTTACCTCTTGGATGACTTTTTGACAGGGGTGCGTCTGTCCGTTTTCTACAATGGGGTTGGTGTGCCTGGAAGGGAAAAAGAAAATGAAAAGGGAAGGGAACGCTCCAGGATGGAAAGCCGGTTTCAACCAGGCAGGGAAGGAGATGAGGAGGAGGATTGGGGGCAACCCTGGGTGCTCTCTGAGCTGGGTGGTTTCCTTGCAGACGTTTCGTGACCCAACTAGGGAACAGCATCAGTGCTAGAAGGGAGTCGGGTTTGTGGAGAGGAGGAGGAGGGGGAAGGAAGAGGAGGGGGAGGGAGAGGAAGGGGGGGAGGAGGAGGGAGAGGGGGAGAAGGGGAGGAGAGGGAGGAGGAGGAAGACTGTGGGGTCCTCGGTGGCCTCTGAGCTTCATTGTTTTCTTGCAGACGTTTCATGACCCAACTAGGCGACATCATCAGTGGCAGAACGGAGTGGGGTTGGCTCTCTGCTTATATACAAGTGGTTTACCCTGTCATCAGCATCTTCTTGGGCTGCTGTTCACCGTTAGCTTTCCTGTCGGAATTTGTGATTCCTTGAATTGAGCACTAAGCAATGCCCCACTCAAGAAAAGCTCATTTCTAAAACTGGGATAATTTCTAAAACATAATTTCTAAAAAACGGGAAGGTCTCCTTAGGGCAGTGATGGTGAACCTTTTAGTTGTGGTGTGCCAAAAGCGCAGGCGTGCCCGCCACCCACAATGCAATGCAGCCCCCCGCACGTACAACACCCCACACCCTTACCTGCACTACGCATCCATGCGCCTCCCAGCTGATTTTTCGGCCCATTTGAGGTTATTTTCGCCCTTCTGGGGGCTCGAGGGAAGCCTCTGCCTCTGCAGCCTCAGGAGGCCGAAAAACAGGCTTTCTGGAAATACCCAAAGTGCTGAAACGGGCCCATTTTTCGGCCTCCAAAGGCTGCAGAGGCTTCCCTCGAACCTCCGGGAAGGTGAAAATGGCCCGAAAATCAGCTGGAAGGCGCGCGCTTGCGCAGTCAGGTAACTGGCTGGGGCTCATGTGCTCGCACAAATGGCTCTTCATGCCACTTGTGGCACGTGTGCCATAGGTCTTAGGGCAAACCATTGAAGACGCTGCCATTAAGACATGGGGAGCATCAAAGAAGCTATTGCTCTGGCATTCAGACATCCCACACCATCCCAATTCCAGGTGCTTACCTAAATATGACAGCGAGGCGGTCCAGGGGCACGGTGGGGTCAGAGGAGAGGCCGTTGCTCGGCTCCTGAGATAGCAGCTGAAGAAGAGGGGGGGGGACATGCAGGGCCATCCCAGGTGGGGAAAAGTTTATTTTATTTCAATAACTTTTAAATTTTTCTTTAAAATACATACATTCAATTCATCTTTCATTTAATGGTGTGTCGTCTGGATACAAAAATCTTGTGCCATAACAGTTAAATTTTACAACCATATTCATTATTTTAATATTAATTCTCTATTCTTATCTTATTCTTGCCATATTGGTATACAAACTATTTCTATTATTTGCACATTCCTTGTCTTAACATATTCAATTCTCGTAACATATTTTTTTTAGTATTTTTCCCTGGCCTAATTATCATTTCTCGCTTTTGTATTTTTTTCTCTAGCCATTGATAAAATAGTTCCCATATCTGATAATATTCAGTTTGTTCCTTCTTTTCAACTGCAAGTGTTAATTAATCTGTTCATTTCTGCACATTCTAATATTTTCCTTTATCACATTCTCTTCTGTTGGAATCTTTTCATTTTTTCCAATTTTGTGCAAATACGATTCTAGCTGCAGTCACTCCATGGAAAGGAAAGTTTATTTATTTCAGACGTTTATTAACCTCCTCTAACTGCAAATATCCAAATCCCAAAGATTCCAAATAATTCCAAATATCCAAATTCAGTCCTGGTGTATATGTTAGCTCTTGAACCATCCTATCCCTACAAAGACTTCAGCAACAGAGTGTCAATGTTTGGAATACTCTGACTCTGTGGTTTCTTCCCCAAACCCCAAACACTTTAACCTTAGACTGTCTCCTATTGACCTCACCCCTTTCCTAAGAGGTCTGTAGGGGAGCGTGCATAAGCGCACCAATGTGCCTACCGTCCCTGTCCTATTGTTTCTTTTTATTTTTCTTATAAGAATCTATTTCATGTATTCAAAACTATGTTTATTCTTAGACCTGTATCTTGTAAGTGATTGACAAATCAAATAAATACTAAATACTAAAAGAGGTAACTTGGAAGGATGTGCAGTACAACACTTGTAATTCCCAGCTCCACGGGACCCAAAAGGCAGTCGGAGAAGTGGAGTTTATTTCATGCCTTGCCTTTAATATTTTTATAAAGAGGCAAAGATGTCTAATATCCTTTTCTCCTATTTTCCCTACAACCCTTTAGGGTTAAACTGAAAGAAAGGAAATGGCCCAGCCAGTTTTCATGCCTCAGCAGGACTAGAACTCACCATCTCTTGGTGTTTGGCCCAAAATTACCCAGCCAGCTTTCATGGCTAAGGCAGGACTAGAACTCACCGTCTCCCAGTTTCTAACCTGGTGCCTTGAGCACACTTCCCTCAAAGAACTTTTTCCAAAGCTTGTCACCTCCCTGAAGGCAACAAGAATGGGTAGGTGCCCAAGAGGGAACTCTATAGCTCCCAGGTCTCCAAGCTCCTTGGCAGATAAATCGTTTTCCTATCCTAGCCAACCTTCAAAAAGCCAGAGGGGCTTCCAGTCCACTCACCTTTTTCAGGGCCATCACCTGAACGGCACAAAGTTCACTGAGGCAGGCCGAGATCTTCTCCAGCGGGAGTCTGGCGAGCACCAATGCCGTCCCTGCCCAACGAGACGATGGACAGGAGTCCATCAAACTGTTCTGACCCAGCTCCCCAAACATGAAAAATCCTCTGTATTTAAATCAGTGATTCCTTTATTAGGAGCGCCGGCGGCCCCGGCAAAAACTTTCTCTCTCACCCCAGGCTAACAGGTCGGTCTGACCAAGAGATGAATAGTTGTCTATCACACCTATTCATCTCCACCCCCTGCCTTTTATCCCCAGAGCTCAGGTGGAGTTTCACGAGCAATGACGGCTCTTCCGTCCCGAGGACCGGCCCATAGATTTCCACTGCTCTCCTCTCCTCTGCCTTTTGAGCATCTGAGCGTCAGGCACTGGACCCAGATGTTCCTCCTCTTCCTCATCAGCCAGTGCCAGACTGGGGGGCTGTTGGCTCTCCCTCTCTCTCCCTCCCTCCCTCCCCCCCCCGGTAGCTCCATTCCCTCTTCCCCCTTGGAGCTCCCAGGTTGTCCTGATGCTGACCCTGACTCCCCCTCGCCCTCCTCTGCCTCTTCTCATTCAGCTGTTGGAGGGGCTGGCAGTCGACAGGCCATAACACAAGTGAGTCAGGGCAGCAATATTATGGGCTTTGCCACCCAAAGCTCTCCCCAGCTGAGGTGGGTGATACCTGAGAAGGTACCTGAAAGGAGGGAGGCCATACCTTTCAAGAGTCCGACAGCTGCCTCGGGCGAGAGCATGAAGGAGTCCAGGGTGCGGGCGATTTCCAGCAGTCCGGTGAAGTGCTGGGCCATGTGGTCCCGGCACACCGAGCAAATGTTGTGGATGGCTTTGGCGGCAATGGAGGCGAGGGCTTTCTCACACAAGCCCTTCATCAGGTAGCCCAGGACCGGATCTGTGGGTGGAGGAGGGGAGGGGGAGAGGGGAAGCTGGATGGGGAGCGCACGGGAGGGGCTTCTTCCATGCAAGCTTCTTTTTCATTGGGATGTTTTTCCAGCCATTCATCCTTTCTTCATCCTTCCAATCCTTGCTTCCACCCACCAGCTTTTCTTCCTTCCATTCTTCCATCCATCTTTCCATCAATTAATTCATCTTTCCTTCCTTCTTTCCATTGTTCTGCATTTCTTTCCTTCCATTCTTCCTTCCTTCCTTCCACCCACCCATTCATCCTTCTATTCTTCCATCCATCCTCCCTGTATCCTTCCTTTCATTATCCATCCATCCAGCTTTTCTTCTTTCCATCCATCCAGCTTTTCCTTCTATTCTTCCATCCATCCATTGATCCTTCCTTCTATCCTTTCTTCCATCCATTCCTTCCAACATCCATCTTTTCTTTTCATTTTCCCATCTATCCATCCATCCATCCTCCTTATAGCCTTCATTCCATCAAACATACATACATCTTTTCTTTCCTTCCTTCCATCCATCCATCTTTTCCTTCTATTCTTCCATCCATCCATCCTCCTTGTAACCTTCCTTCCATCGTACATGCATCTTTTATCTTTCCTTCCTTCCTTCCTTCCATCTTTTCTTTCTATTCTTCCATCCATCTATCATTCCTTCCTTCCTTTCCTCCCTCCCTCCCTACTACCCACCCATTAACCCATAGAGGTCCAGTCTGAAAGGGGAAGCTCCCCACTGAGAGGGCTCTCATGACCAGCCAAGGCACTGGAATAACTCCCTCATCCAAAGTGCTGCCTTGGGCTCTTGTCTCCAGGGAGTGACTCACAGCCTGCCCACCCACCCTCTTGCCTGGCCCTTCCACTCACCCAGGAAATGGGGGTTCCTGTCCACCACTTCGCTCATCTCCCCCACCAGCTCGATGCTGGTGTAGCGCACGGCTGTGTGAACGGCTTCAGGAAGGCGCACCACTCCGTCCAGCACTTCCACCAGGGTGGGATTGTTCTCTCTGCAGCAAGGGGCAGGGAGGAAGCAAATAAATTCTGAACCCTCAAAAAACCACATCATGAACCACAGGTACCCCCAGTGTCAGGATTCCGGCAGCGGCCCCAATTAAATCATGAGCCTCGATCCAAGCTTCAAAAACTTCGAATAATTTATTAGGAGGGAACATGTCGGCACGACCTGTTTGAAGCCGACTCTGAGACACATGATTCACTGTCACCTATGACCCTGTTTTTCCCCCCACCCCTCTGGATGTGTCATAAATCATATTCTCCAACCCGAAACACCTTCATAGCTGAGAGTCATCAATCACGTTTGCAAATTAGGGATTTTCCAGGCAGAAATTCTAGTAGCTTAGTTATAATCTCTGCAAGATATGAATGGAATGCATTTTCAGTTCCAAACTGCTGCACTGCTCTTTTAAATTTCTCTCCTAGAGTTGTTCATGGCAACTCTAAACAAGCTTACAAATGTTTTATGAGTTGATACCCAGCTTGTTCCTGGGGTCTCCAATGATTTAGGGCAGTGGTCACCAACTGTTGGGCTGGGGACCACTGGTGGTCTGCGAGAAAATGTTGGTGGTCCATAGAGAAATGTCCCCCCCAAAGCAATTAATCCAGGCTGTGTGGGAACACAAGGCTGTGACACCCACATGGCCCGCGGGAACACAAGGCCTGTGTCGCTTGCATTGTGAACAACACGAGGTAGTGAGGGGAGGGGGGCAAGGGTAGAGGGGAGGAACTTGCCCCACTCGCCCCATGCGCCTCGCCTGGACACCGGGCTGCTTCTTTCCGATTCTTTCTTCTGCTTTTGGCTGCACGCAAGGAAAGCAGCCCAAGTCTTTCTTTCTCTCCCCCAAACTCCGCCAGAAATGAGCCTTTGGGACCCTGCAAGGCCTCCTGCTCCAAGAGGCTGCAAAGACTCCTTTCCGGCGGAGTTTGGGGGAGAGAGAGAAAGACTTCTGCAGCTTCTGCTGCTTTCCTTGCATGAAGCCAAAAGTCTCAGTCTCAGTCTCTCTCTCTCTCTTGTCTATTTCTGACCCCCCAAACCCCTCCACCCTTTCACACTTACAACCATGTGTTCACTTAATGGCCACGCTTAACGAACCCCGTCAAAAACGGTGTAAAACTCGGATCTGGACATTAGGGTACCTCGACTTGTGTTGCATTTACAAGAGGAAGGTGGGTTGGATATGTTTGCCGCCGCTGCCTTGAGTTATTTATAAAGATAATGAAGGCAGGAACAAATAAGTCAACAAGTAGAACAATAAATAAGTAAAATAAGTTGTTACACTTGTAAGTAAATAAATAAAAATATTTGAAAAAGGGAGCCAAGTTGGTAGCTTCCTCCCAAATAAAGAAGCCACTGGGCAGCCATTTGTCTGAAACGGCAATAGGGTCGCCTGCGCGAATGGGAGAGGGGTTGGACTAGATGACCTCCAAGGTCCCTTCCAACTCTGTTACTGTTAAAAGAAAGCCAGGCCCTTTCGAGTCAGGGAGGAAAGAGAGGCCAGACATTCTGGGTCCAACTTATACTAGGAGGCCCATACAAACACTCACGCGTGAAACCCTGTGGCCCGAATGCCCAGGCCCTGGCATGGCTCCTCCCCTCCTCACTACTTACTGGTCAACGCTCTTGGCAATTGAGGCCATGATGAAGAGGACGGCTTCCGTCACCTCCCAGGGCGGGTTGCCTTCTTTCAAAGTGGCATAAAGCTGCAAGAAGAAATGATGATGATGATGATGATGATGGAGGAGGAGGAGGAGGAGGAACATGTGGGCAAAGGATACTCCCAAGTAATTTTCAACTCTGAGAAAAGCCCCACCATGCCAGAATTTCCCATCTTAGGCACCAAAGCCAACTGGGTGACTTTGGGTCAATCACCAGGAGACAGGGAGATCTAGTTCTGCCTTAGGCATGGAAGTTGGGAGGATGACTGGGCGAATTGCCAGGAGACGGTGAGTTCTAGTTCTGCCTTTGGCATGAATGCCAGCTGGGTGAATTTGGGAGATGGTGAGTTCTTGTCCTGCGTTAAGGCATGTAAGCCAACTGGATAATTTTGACCAATCACCAGGAGAAAGGGAGTTCCAGTTCTGCCTTAAGCATGAAAGCTGGCTGGGTGACTTTGGGACAATCACCAGGAGACAAGAGAGTTGTAGTTCTGCCTAAGGAATGTAAGCCAGTGGGATGACTTTTAGTCAGTCATCAGGAGACGGTGAGTTCTAGTTCTGCCTTAGGCATGAAAGCCAGCTGGGTGACTTTTGGCCAATTCCCTATCTCAGTCCAGCCCACCTCACAGGGTTGTTGTTTTGCAAAAAAACAGGGAGTAGGAAGGAGAACTAGGTACACGTGCTACCTTGAGCCATGTATATAGTAACAAAGGTGGAATAAAAATAAATAAGTAAGTAAGTAAGTAAGTAAGTAAATAAATAAAACCATGCTTTCTCGCTGGGAGGAGGAGCTAACGGTGGGCCCACCAGACAAACCCCATCAGGATCCCTTCCCCTTCCGGCTCTCACCTGGGCAAAGCATTCCACGGAGCCAACCAGGAAGATCAAATCCTTGACGAGATCTGAGACTCGCATCCGGAACTCCCCAAAGTCATCCATTTCCTCGGGGATCCCTTCCTAGGATTCGGGGAGCAGGAGAAGAGGAAAAAAGGAGGTCAGTCAGAGAGCCAGCACGGGGCAAGGCCCGCGGAGGGATTCTGGGAGTCAAAGTCCACGGCCACATAGGTAGGTAGCCCTGGACTTCACGACCGAGTCGAAATTTCCGTCGCCAAGTGAGACAGTTGTTCAGTGAGTTTTTTGGCCCCGTTTTTACCACCTTGCTTTCCAGGATTTCTCCACTGCAGTTGCCAAGTGAGAAACACATTCAGCAAACCAGGCAAAACATGAACTTTTTCTTTTAAAAAAAATATTTATTTTTTAAATTTAAAAAAATTGATTTCTTTTTTAAATTCAATCGGATTTTTTTTCATGTCAATCGGATTTTTAAAATATTTTTTATCAAATTTATTTTAATAAAATTATTTTGGAGTAAAAAAAATATTGTCTGAAGATAGTTTCCTATTTAAGATACATTGATAATTTAGTTTATCTAGATATATATATAAAAGCGAAAGGCTGCTTATGCATCATCACAAACTCTCCAGGACCGTAAAGCCTACAAACCTGAAATGTAGCACGTAGGTTCCTCTTGGCTTCTAGGTGCTCACTAAGAAAGGATTTTTTGAACAGACCATCAGAGCATTTAGAGTATTTCCTATATTATTATTAACATGCTCTGATGCTAAGGAGTTCCACTCCCCCTCCCCACCTCAAAAAAAGAAATCTCTTCCAAATGCAAAACACAAGCAGAGGAGAGGAGTTTCAGTTTTAGTTTCAGTTTCAGAGCACCAAGCAGCTTTAGCACAGAACAGTTGAGCTAAGCCACGCCCAGGCTCCTTGCTGTCTCCTTCTTGCTCACAGCAAATACTCTTTCAGTTTCCAAACAGCCCTCAACTCTCACACTCTGACAGGACGCTAGCCAGATGAATACCAATGGATGCTGGTAGGCAGAGGTAGAATTTCCCCCCCCCCTCTTATTTTCCTCCCCCAAAACTAAGCCTGACCACACAGTTTCATTGCGAAGCACGGGGATCCAGCTCGTTCAGCATGAAATGGAGCTTAGTTCTCGCACAGGAGGCTGTATATTCTGCAATATTTACATTTTTAGTACACTCATTCAACGAATCCAAGCTCTGCAAGTTGAGATAATGTGGCCTGCATTGATGCATTCCCACAATTTCACAGCAGAGATGGTGGTAGCTCTTCAAAAAATTATGAATTAAATCGACTTGATTTAAATCCAGCTTACTCACTAGTGATTCGAATCCACTCTGCACTGAACCATCTGGTCTTCTCCTCCCCCCACCCCACCCCAGACACAGATTGGGGACCGCCGGCCAGAGGGACGAACAGGGGGGAGTGTGGGCTTACATGGTCGGGGTCCAGCTGGCAGTGCCGGGCCAGGGCGTGAAGAAGCCGCTGAATGTAGGCCTTGAAGATGCTGTGGATGATGGCGTCGTCTGTCTTGTACAGGTGTTCCCCCAGCCGGTACCAGAAGTTGAAGGATATCTCCACCACCTGGGAGCCACGGGGGGGGGAGGGGGAGGTTTAGGGATTACAGATTAACAAGAGGTGGAAGGGAGCTTGCAGTCATCTAGTTCAACCCCCACCCACCCAAGCATGAGACTCTACACCATTTCTGTCCAGTCTCTTCTTGAAAACGTCCAGTGATGAAGCTCCCACAACTTCTGAAGGCAATTTCTGTTCCATGGGTTGAGAACAGAACAGAACAGAACAGAACATGGAATGTAGAGCAGAGCAGAGCAGAGCAGAGCAGAGCAGAGCAAAGTAGAGTAGAGTAAGCAGTTGTAAGGGACTTTGTAGGTCAACTAGTCCAACACCCCCCCAGCCATTCTCTCCCAATGACTGCTATTGAGCCTGGTTTTACCCAGTCTATACATGCACTTTTGGATTTTCTTTCTTTTTTTAAATATGTTTTTTAATTCATAAACATTTTGAATACGGTGTATTATCAGGGCATATCATTTACGTAAATAACAAAGAAAGAACAGGAGCAATAACAATAACAGGAGCAATAGTAACAATAGTAAAAATGTAACAGAATATTTTTAACTAGTTTTCTCTATCAGCTTATTTAGTTTTTTCCCGAATGCCATCCCTCTGCTAAACAAATAATTCCCTCAACACTGTCCAACTAATTTACAAAGTTTGCACTACTATCACTATTAATCTTCTCATCACTCCTTACCACCCATTCCCTCCCACTTGTGATTGTAGGACTGTAACTTTGTCGCTTGAATCCTTACAATCTATATGGACTGTTTCCTAGTATGATTTGATTGCTGATTGTACCCTATGACCATCATTAAGTGTTGTGCCTTATGAATCTTGACTCTCGACAAATGTCTCTTTTCTTTTATGGACACTGAGAGCATTTGCACCAAGACAAATTCCTTGCGCGTCCAATCACACTTGGCCAATAAAAGAATTCTATTCTATTTTATTCCTATTTTCTATTCTATTCTATTCCATTTTTTCTATCCTATTCTATTCTATTCTAATTGTACCCTATGACTATCATTAAGTGTTGTACCTGATGATTCTTGACTCTTGACGAATGTCTCTTTTATGTACACTGAGAGCATTTGCACAAAGACAAATTCCTTGCGAGTCTAATCACATTTGGTCAATAAAGCTATTCTATTCTATTCTGTTCTGTTCTATTCTATTTTCTATTCTATTCTATTCCTGTACCCTATGACTATTATTTAGTGTTGTACCTGATGATTCTTGATGAATATCTCTTTTATGTACGCTGAGAGCATTTGCACCAAGACAGATTCCTTGTGTGTCTAAATCACACTTGGCCAAAAAAAGAATTCTATTCTGTTCTGTTCTATTCTATTCTCCATTCCATATTCTATTCTCCTCTTATTCCTATTCTATTCCATTCTCTATTTTATTCTATTCCTTATTTTATTCTATTATATTCTATTCTATTCTACTCTACTCTATTAATCACTTGTAGCTTTCATATACACTGAGAGCATTTGAACCAAGACAAATTCCTTGTGTGTCTAATCACACTTGGCCAATAAAGAATTCCATTATTACCTACAATTATTTGTAATCTTTTAATTAAATTGGCATACTCATAATGATAAATCATCTTCATATTTAATTCTTACCTAGCATTCATCTTTCTTAATCTAAGTTCTTTTGGTTTTTCTTGCCGAAGTGTAAGACTTTACTTTTCTCTACATTAAATTTCATTTTGTTGGACAGGGCCCAGTGATGGAGGGGTCCTTTTAACTTTTTCCCCTCTTCTGGCACAAGGCAGTAGCCTCTGCACCCCCCCATCCTCAAAAGACTGTTTGAGCCCCCCAAAATGTTTGAGACGGTCATGAGTTCCACCCAAGGAAGTGAAGGTTGAGGTTGGGGATTCCTACCTCATATTGGGGGTGTCCTGCACAGATCAAGAGCAGCTCTATCGTCCGCAGGTCCCCCAAACCTTGGCCTGGGGTGCAAACGATTTTGTCCAGGAAGGTCTCGCAGAGCTCGGTGAAGATCCGGCAGTAATTAAGGACCCTACAAAAGAAACAACCACGACAACAAGAAAAGCAAGGTGATCGTGAGTCGGCAAGACAATCTCAGGAGGTACAGAAATCTGGGCAGGCCGGCCGATGAGGGAATGCAAATTCTTGGAACAAATAAGCGATCCCCTTTTGCCGCTGTCATGCCCTGTCAGAGTCTGAATCTAAGGAGGAAGACGAACAACTGACAGGGAGCAGCTGGGCAGAGCAGGGGAGAGGTAGAGCAAGGGAGAGGGAGTTCAGAGGAAGACCCAGGCCCATCCCCTCTTCATCTTAGGGCATGCAGGGAGGAACGGGGAAGGGAGCAACGTGGGTTGCATGGCTTATGGGGGAGGAAAGGGTCCTGATTCCCTTCAGTAGTCACACCTGGAAACGAGAGTTTAAAAGAGATGCAAGCTTGAGAGCAGTGTCTGTTGGAAGCAAACGTGACTTTATCCTGTGTTGACTTTGCTAATCTGTGTTCCTGGCGTCTTCCCAACCCTGTTGAGTTATTGCCATGCCTTTACATCTGGAATTCCTTCTCCTGCCCTGCTGGACTAATTACTTCATTTAGCCTTGATTGGACTTATAGTTAGTTTTTGTTGACCACATTGTGGATTTGATTCTCTGCAGCCAAAGGCTGTTCCTGGGAGAGTTTTTCTCCAGCCCAGAAGGTAACCTGGACATTGGGGGCAAAGTCGGAGCTAATAAAGGGACTCCTACTGATTGTCTGACTGTGTTGCCTTCGTGCCCCGCCCTTTTGGGTCATCACAGCGACCTGCTGACAAGCCAAATCAACGGGGAAGCCAGGATTCACTTAACAATCATAGGAGTAACTGAACTTCATTGATTCATTTGATGATTATGGGAAGAAGAGTCATACTGGGGCAAAACTCACTTAACAACTGTCTCATTTAGCAATTGATGATTGGCCCGCAGTCACCCAGATGGCTTTCATGCCTAAGGCAGGACTCTGTCTCATCCTGATTGATTCCCTGTCTCATCCTGATTGGCCCAAAGTCACCCAGTCAACTTTCCTACCTAAGGCAGGACTAGAGCTCACCGTCTTCTGGTTTCTAACCTGCTGCCCCTTGGGAACCTCTCCTTGAACCCAGAACCAATTTCTTCCTCTCTTTTTACAACTGAGATTGGAAGTTCAACACAGCCACACGTCTGACCGCTCCCTGGCTGAGCTCCTTGCTCACAAACACCTCCCCAGCACCTTCCTCCCCAAGGGGAAGGGTGTTCCAATTACTCACTTGTCCAAATCCTCGCGGGCCACGGCCATGTGGTAGGCCGTCTCCAGTGTCAGGACACCCTGGAAGAGCTGCAGGGCGAGGGGCAGGTTGGTCTCCACGTTCTCGATGGCGTAGAGGGCGGAGCAGATGCAGTCCGAGGCAGCTTCGTGCAGGTTGGACGACGTCTTGTCCTGTTGCTGGGAAAAGAGGCCACCCCAGAGATCTTGCTTAATCCTCCCGCAAGGATCTCCGTTAACGTTCAGCCCCCTTTTTCCCACGCCTGAGTATTACCTGATTAACTGTGGTCATTCACACCTCCCTGCCACATGGGATGGGGAGGGTCACACACCTGTATCTAATCGTGTGGTCACCTGACCACGTGGGGGGAAGGAGCGTCAGGATTTTGAATTCAGGTCCTAACTAGCACCAAGGTACGTCAGTCGTAAGTTGAGGAGTTTTACCCCGCTTTTATCGGGGTTGTGTTAAAAGATGGGAGTCCTTTGATCTTCTACCTGTCTCTTGACATAATGGGGAATGTTGTTGTAGATCTGTCATCATATCAAACAGTCGTGAAGTCGAGCACTGCCTGTACCCCTCATAACCAAGCAGGCTAGATTTCCACCAAAGTTTCATTAGCTGTTGTACAGGTAGTCCTCGACTTACAACAGTTCATTTAGTGACCGTTCGAAGTCACTGGAAAAACCTGACTTAGGAGCCATTTTTCACACGAACCATGGTTGCGTGATTTACATTCGCATGCTCGACAACTGGCTTGCATTTACGACGGTGGCAGCATCCTGGGGTCCACGCAATCCCCTTCTGCGGCTGTCTGACGAGCAACGAGGAAACCAGGTTGACTTCACAACCATCTGACTCATTTAACAACCGCAGCGATTTGCGTGATGAATGCAAGCGAGGAAAAGTCGTAAAAAATGGGGCAAAACTCGCTGTACGCATTTCTCGCTCACTAACATATATTTTTGGACTTAATTGTGGTCATAAGTTGAGGGTGACCTACAATTGCAAGAAGAAGAAAAATGGAATTGGATCACACTGTTGTGGTTCGCCGGCAGCCAGTGCAGCTGACAGTGGAATCGGACAGCGGCGGGGAAGAACAGGGACCAGTCTGGGAGTCTGGAGAGGACTCAGACGAGGGTCCTGCGTCCAATGCAGAGAGGGGGCCAGGACCATCTGGGTGTGGGGTGCTGATTCCAGAGCCTCCAGAACCTGATAGCAGTGAGGCAGAGGAACAAGGGGAGCCTGTTCCCAGTGTGCACTTGCACAGAGCTGCTAGAACGCAAGAGCAGCTGAGACAAAAGGGGCAACTTGGGAGAAAGGCTGGGAGGTGATTGTCCCTCCCATAAGAGATAAAGGACAGGCAAAGGTGAAGAAACCTTTGCAGGAAGCAAAGTCGTTTGCTTTGTTCAGATTAAATCTTGAAGCTCTGTGTGGACTTTGTACTTCAGTTGGTTTTTTACAGTTCATTTGGCACTTTAGTTGTTAGCAGCAATTCAAAGGAGAGAAAGGTGGGTGCTTATCTCGAGGAATTGTTTGAGATTCATTACTGGCTGGGAATGAAAATAATTCCCAGAGTTAGCAATAAAACAAGTACTTGTTTTTAAAATAAGCATGGGCGTAATTACAGTGTCGGAAGCCTTGGTCAGAACACATACAAAATTTGAAAAATGAATGTGCTTGTAAATGATCCTTAGCTTACGACCATACTGGAGCATGCCTCATCACCGTCCTTCTGTAAAAAGGATCGGGTGACTGACCTCACTTTATGACCAATGTAATGACAGCTGTTAAGCAATGCAGTGGGAGGCTTTGCCGGTAAATCTTGTCTCGTGAAAACGGGGTCTTAGAACCCCTAGCACACTTTGAATGGCCCGTAAACGTGGTCCGGGTGTCTGAAGTTCGGTCACGTAATCAAGAGGGAAGGGGAACCACCAGAACTTTGAATCCAGGGGGTGACTAGCCCAAAGGGAGGTCTGTCACAATTCCGAGCATCCGTTAAGCGGAGGATTACCTGTCCTTAGGCCCCCGTTTATCAGGGTTGTGTTATGTAATATGGCGTCTTGATCTTCTTCCTAACCGTATGCTGACATAAAGGGGGAGATGTTCGGGTCCACCTGTTCTGCTCCTACCAGGGCTTTGCTCCCACCCCCAACAGTTCCGACACCTGCACGGCGTCTTCCTTCTCGGCACTTCAGTGCCCAGCTGCCCCTCCAAGGCTTGTGAAGGGGGGGGAACCCCGGGGACACGCACCAGAACCTCAAAAAGCAGGGAGAGCAACTTGCTGTTGGCCATGAAGGTGCTGTCCAAAACGCCCAGGTTGAACCAGCTTCCCAGGCACCGAAAGATCTTGATCAGCATCTTCTCCTCGCTCCCGGCTTTCTCTACGCAGGTCACCTGCAGGAGGGAGACACGAGGCCCGGGTTCAGCTTCCCTCGAGGAACGGCTGCAGGATGCACGGCCCGGGAGCCTACGCACCCACCCACCCTCCCACCCAGGAAGTGTTTCTCAAGCATGAAGGCTTGTGCTAGAAGGCTTCTAAGGACTGGTGGTGTCCCCTAGTTGGGTCCTGCCACCCCCAAGCTCAGAGACCACGCTGGACCCCATAGTCCTCCTCCATAAACCCCTCTCCCTTCTAGCACTGATGATGTTACCCGGATGGGTCATGAAACGCCTGCAAGGAAACCACCCAGCTCAGAGAATACCCAGGACCCTCACAGCCCACTTCTTCCTTCCTCTTCCCTTCTTCCTCCTCCTCCTCTGCTCCACAAACCACCCCTCCCTTCCAGCACTGATGATGTTACCTAGTTGGGTCATGAAACCTCGCAAGGAAACCACCAAGCTCAGAAAGCACCAAGGACCCCACAGTCGTAGTCCTCCTCCTCCTCCTCCTCCTCTTCCTTCACCATCTCCTCCTTCTCTTTCCCCTCCCCCTCCTCCTCTCCCCAAACCCATGTAGCACTGATAATATTCCCTAGTTGGGTCATGAAACGTCTCCAAAGAAACCACCCACCTCAGAGAATACCAGGAACCCCACTCTGTCCTTCGAAGGAAGGAAGGAAGGAAGGAAGGAAGGAAGGAAGGAAGGAAGGAAGGAAGGAAGGAAGGAAGGATCTCTCCCCTCCCTCCCCTTTCCTTTATTCCTTCTCCTTTCTTTTCCTCCTCCTCCTAATCCCCCCACCACCACTGATGATATTCCCTAGTTGGGTCATGAAACGTGGGCAAGGAAACCACCCAGCTCGGATAGCACGCGGGACCGCTCCTTTCAACCCCAAGCTACAAATATTTTCCTTTATTAAGCCCATCTTATGCTCAGATCAGTGGGCTTTAGTTGCCCCAAGCTGGCCTTTTCATTTTATGGCTAACAAGGAACCCCAGGTTCAAATCTTCCCAACTTCTAGGCTACTCCATGCATCTCTCTCTCTTTCTTCAAGAAGCTACTGTTGAGCTGAGCCTGTTTCTGTTTCGAACCCAAACTCACCAGGAGGGAGACCACCGTGCTGGAGTAGAAGGCCAGATCTTCAATGATCTCGGTGCGTCGGTTGGCACCGATCCGCAAGGACCGGCTGTGAACTTCCTCTGGGAGCACCGTTAGGATCTCCAGCAGGAAGGGCAGAGATGACACATCGTTATTGTACCTGGGCCCCCCCAGAAAAGGCGAGAAGATACGGAATTAGAATTTAGACTTTAAACTAACTTTATTGTCACGTTGAATGCACCCTAATCTACATACATTAAAATGAAATTTGATTGCATGCAGCTCTCAAAGGGCCACCATCTCCAATATACACTACATAAGCATGATAAAATAAGTAAATAAAAGAAGAAAAGTGTCAGCTGGTGCTCCATTCAAAATCCAAGAAAGAAATACTTAGACTCTTTTAATCAGAGAAAAGATATTTTTTACTGGAAATCAAGTGGTAGCAACAAAAGAATTCTGAATCTGAGAAAATGGGNAAGAATTCTGAATCTGAGGAAATGGGCACGTAAATCACATATACAAAGTAATGGCAATGTTCCCACCCCCCATAGTTCAAACAGTTCTTCCAATTAAAAGTTGTGAATATCATCATGGGGACATCTCCAGGTGGTGATGAGGCAAGAATGTACCCCCCCCCCCAGTTTATACAGTTCCAGTTTGTAACACCTCCAGCTCACTTCCCACAACTTTTCCCCCTCCTTCCCCCATTACTTATGACAGCCGAAAGATGCAAAGCAAAGGGAGAAAATCTTGAAGGCTGACAAAAAGAATTAGATAGGATTAGGATAGGATGAGAATAGAATAGAATATATAGAGTAATTAAAATAAATAGAATGGAATGGAATACAATAAGCAATAGAACAGAACAGAATAGAATAAGGAAAGAATAAGGAAAGAATAAGGAATAGAATAGAATAGAATAGAACAGTAAATGGAATGGAATGGAATAGAATAGGATAGAATAGGATAGAAAATAATAGGATAGAAAATAATAGGATAGAAAATAATAGGATAGGATAGGATGGAATAGAGGAATAGGATAGGAATAGGAATATAGTAGAGTAGAGTGGGGTAGGAATAGGAATAGAACAGAATGTAGGATAGATAGGATAGAAAATAGGAATAGAACAGAACAGAATAGAACAGAATAGAATAACTTATCACTTTGAATGTACAGTACACTAATTGGCATGCATGAAAATGAAATTCCGTTGCCTTCTCCTCTCAAAGGGTCACCCACCTCCAATACACACAACTTAAGCAAAATAAATGAACGGTTGTAAGTCAAGAACTGCCTGTATTAACCATGGCAACCAACGCCTGTAATGGGCAGACTCCATGACAGCCGTATGTTGAGGACTACCTGGGCAGTTAAAAATGAATCAAATCAGAGCTAAGCAGGGAGGCTGCCATTCTTCTAAACTTCAATGCCTGGGCCACCAGGTGTTGTTGGAAACCATCCCTCCAGAAGCCACCTGCTCTGTCCTTTGGATTTTCCCCCGGCTCACTCCTACGAGGCAGGGACACTACCTGGGCTTTGGTGGGCTGCTCTCAGACCAGCTCTGAAAAGGGGGGAGACTTACTTTTCAACCAAGGTGTGCACGCAGCCTTTCCACGAAGCCATTTGCAAGGCCAGGTCTGCTATGGCTAACGCCAGCTGCGTCAGGAGAGAGAAAGAGAAGGCAGGAGATCAGAGGGAGATCACAGAGAGCAATTGCCCTGAAGACTTATGGACTGTTTTACAGCCTCTTTCCCGCCAACCATCTGGGTCCTCATTTTACCCACCTCGGAAGGACGGAAGGCTGAGTCAACCTTGAGCCGGTCAGGATTGAACTGCTGGCAGTGGGCAGAGTCAGCCTGCAATGCTGCATTCTAACCACTGCCCCACCATGGCTCGCTCCTTTCTTTCTTTCTTTCTTTCTTTCTTTCTTTCTTTCTTTCTTTCTTTCTTTCTTTCTTTCTCTTTCTTTTCTTTCCTTTCTTCCTTCACTTACTTACTTAGACTTATATACCACTTCACAGTGCTTCACACCCCTCTCTAAGCAGTTTACAAAGTCAGCCTATCACCCCTCAACCATCTGAGTCATTTTATCGACCTTGAAAGGGCGGCAGGCTGAGTCAACCTTGAGCCGGTCAGGATCGAACAGCTGGCAGTGGGCAGAGTCAGCCTGCAATTGAAGCAATGCTGCATTCTAACCACTGCCCCACCTTCGTTCCTTCGTTCCTTCCTTCCTTTACACTTAAGACTTATATACCACTTCACAGTGCTTTGCAGGCCGTCTTGAAGTGGTTTACAGTCAGCTTCTTGCCCACAGCCATCTCCTTCCCTCCTTTCTCCCTCCCATTCCTTCCTTCCATCCCTCCATCCACTCCTTCCTACCATTTTTCCTACCTCATGTAGTACTTAACACTTAGACTTATGTACCGCTTCACAGTGCTTTTAACAGCCCTAAGTGGTTTAGTGTCAGCCTTTTGCTCCCAAACAATCTGTGTCCTCATTTGAGCGACCTGGGAAGGACGGAAGGCTGAGTCAACCATGAACCGGTCAGGATCAAACTGTTGGCTGTCGGCAGAGTTAGCCAGCAATGCTGCACTCTAACCTCTGGGCCACCCCGGTTCCGAATAAAGAGAATCCCGTGCAGAGCAGATCCCCAGAATAAGATTCTTCAATCAGAATAGAGCTGGAAGGGACCTTGGAGGTCTTCTAGTCCAGTCCCCTGCTTGGGCTAGAGACCCTATACTATTTCAGACAAATGGATGCCCAGTCTCTCCTTAAAGAAACTGGCCCTGCAATTTCTGGCAAGCCGTTCCACTGGTTAATTGTCCTCACCATTAGGAAGTTTCTTCTTAATTCCAGGTTGCTTCTCTCCTTGATGAGTTTCCACCCATGGCTTCTTGTCCTGCCTTTTGGTGCTCTGGAGAACAATTTGACCCCCCTCTTCTTTGGAGCAACCCCTCAAGTACTGGAAAACTGCTATCATGTCCCCCACTAGTCCTTCTTTTCTCCAGACTGGCCAAACCCAAATCCTACAGCCATTCTTCATATGTTTTAATCTCCAGGCCTTTAATCATCTTTATTCTCTGCACTTTTTCCAAAAGAATGTGTGTATACGACTACTACATGCATATTCTTGCATAATATACTAGCCTGTGTTTCGCTAGTGAAACTATGTGGTGGGGCTTAGTTTTGGGAGAAGAAAATAAGGGGGGAAAAATTCTGCCTCTGCCTACCAGCATCCATCGGTATTCATCTGGCTAGCCTCCTGTCAGGGTGTGAGGGTTGAGGGTTATTTGGAAACTGAAACAGTATTTGCTATGGGAGCAAGGAGACAGCAAGGAGTCTTGGTGTGGCTTAGATCAACTAAGCTGCTTGGTGCTGTGAAATGGAAACTGAGACTGAATCTCCTCTCCTCTGCTTGTGTTTTGCATTTGAAACAGATTTCTTTTTTTTCAGGTGGGGAGGGGGAGTAGAACTCCTTAGCATCAGAGTGTGTTATAAATAATAATATAGGAAATACTCTAAATGCTCTGATGGTCATTTGGAAAAATCCTTTCTTAATGAGCACCTAGAAGCCAAGAGGAACATATGTGCTAAATTTCAAGTTTGTAGGTTCTGGAGATTTTATGATGATGTGTGAGTGATATTTCGTTTTTAGATAGATAGATAGATAGATAGATAGATAGATTCTATCTATCTATCTACCTACCTACCTACCTACCTACCTACCTTGGATGGATGGATGGATGGATGGATGGATGCATATTTTTGTATAGTATACACCTATTCTTCTGGACCAGACCAAGCAATGCCGGTCTGTCCAGCCCAGATTTGCAGAGTGACCCACAGAGGCCCACCAAGTTAGGCAAAAGAAGGCTTGGTGGGATTCTAGTTCTACACGCTGCTGCCAGAGCTAAGGAGTTGCCCACCAGTGTCCCTTCCCCTACGGCTGGATGCTCACCTGGGTGACAATGACAGGGGACATGTCCTTTAAGTTCTGGATGTGGGAAAGCAGGGAATCGCGAAGCGAGACGTGGGAATCGGTGGGGAGCTCATAGAACGAGGTCTGGATTTTCATCTTCATGGTTTGGGCTGCGAAGTAACAGGATTCCACATCCTGCTGGATCTGTAGCAAGTGGTCGGAGATCTCCCAGGCGTGAACCTTGTGGAGTGGGGGAGAAGAGGGAGGGAGGGGGAGTAAGAGAGAGAAAAAAAAATGCCATCAGGACCCAAGAGAATAAACCATAGTCGGCATCCTCACATTCTTTTGAAGGACGCCCAACAACGGCTCAGCCATAGTTGAGGGAACTGGGCTAAAAGACCTCTAAGGTCCCTTCCAACCATAACCCTTCCAACCCTGGGAAGTTTAAATCTTCCCAGATCTCTCCCAAATCCTACAGAAGTAGTGTCCTAGTGAGAGAGAGAGACAGAGAGAGAGAGAGACCCGAGACGGAGAAGAGAGAGAGACGAGAACATAGGGAAAAGGAGAGAGAAGAAAGAGGGAGAAGAAAAGGAATAAAAGAAGAGAGAAAGAAAAGGAAAAGAAAAAAGATGGACCAGGAAGGCAAGAAAAAAGGAGGAAAGAAGGAAAGTCGGTGGATGTACAAATGGAAGGGCAGAGAAAGAAGGAAAGAGGAGGGAGGGAGAAAGAAAGAATGGACAAATGGAAGGAACGGAGGAAGGGAGGAAAAAAAAGAAGGGAGGAGGTGGGAGAAGAAAAAGGAATGATAAAATGGAAGGACGATGGAGATGGAGAATGGAAGAAAGGAAAAAGGAAGGAAAAAGGAACAGGGGAAAGGAAAGGAAAGGAAAGGAAAGGAAAGGAAAGGAAAGGAAAGGAAAGGAAAGGAAAGGAAAGGAAAGGAAAAGACACTACTTTTGCACACTAAATTCTTTTTCTCCAGTACCCATAACTGAATATTTGGGGATCCAATGTTTGTCTACAAATCATAACCACAAAATAAAATCTCAAGAGCAGCAAAACCTGATTGCAAACACCCAAACACACACACACCCACCCACCCTCTGGATGCTGCTTTTGGGCATTGCATGCGGAAACCACTAGACACAAGAGACAGTTTTATTTTTTCCCTTCGTGCCCATCCCTCGGCTGCACCCCGAATTCGCAGAGGGCTGCCCAACGTCTATGTGTATTTCTCTAGGTGTGAGAAATGGTCGCATGTCACTTTTTAAAAAAAGTTCCGTTGTAACTTTGAACTGTTGTAAGTTGACGACTATAATGCAAGATTAGAATCAGAATAGAGCTGAAAAGGACCTTGGAGGTCTTCTAGTCCAGCCCCCTGCTCAAGCAGGAGACCCTATACCATTTCAGATAAATGGTTGTCCAATCTCTTCTTGAAAACCTCCAGTGATGGGAGCATCCACAATTTCTGAAGGCAAAGCAGTTGAACTGATTAATTGTTCTCACCGTCAGGAAATGCCTCCTTAGTTCCAGGTAGCTTCTCTCCTTGAATAGTTTCCACCCGTTGCCTCTTGTCCTGCCCTCAGGGGCTTTGGAGAATAGCTTGACTCCCTCTTCTTTGGGGCAGCCCCTGAGATACTGGAAGA
>BHFT01022042.1:0-72204 GCA_004320025.1 Laticauda laticaudata
TTCAGAATGTATGGGATACAATGAAGGCATATGCCAGAGGCTTGATAATAGACTATACAAGGAAAAGAAATACTATTCCACTGATTAATTCTAAATCTCAGGAAATTTCTCCTTAGTTCCAGGTTGTTTCTCTCCTTGATAAGTTACAATCTGTTACTTTTTTTCTTGCCTTTAGGTGCTTTGGAGAATAGATTATCCCCCTCTTCCTTGTGGCAAACTCTTAGATATTGGAACACTGCTATCATGTCTCCCCTAGTCCTTCTTTTCATTAAACTAGATAGATCCAATTCCTGCAACTGTCCTTCATTTGTTTTATCCTCCAGTTCCCTAATCATCTTTGTTGCTCTTCTCTGCATTCTTTTTAGAGTTTCAAAAAGTTTTTAATATTGTGGCAAGTAAAACTGGATACAATATTCCAAGTGTGGTTTTACTCAGGCTTTGTAAAGTGGTATTAATTTTTTTTGGCATTTAATGGGTGGCCTGCAATATGTGAAAAACCATATTTTTTCATTTCTGGAATAGAAACATTTTTATTAAAACACAAATATAAGTTTAATCCAAATACGCATTAAAATAACTAATTTAGTATGGTTCTCTTGGTGACAATGAGTGAATTAGATTTTCACTGTCAGCTGTATACCTGGCATTATTTATAAGTACAGCCTTTTCAAATTAATTTCCACTTCATTGCTCTATATGCTTATCTGAATGAATGGAAGCCAGTGTTGTGGTTAGCTGGCAGCAGGTGCAGAGAGGAGAGAGAGGACTCTGATGAGGGGCCAGGACCATCAGGGAGCAGACTGCTGCCTTCAGAGATTATGGGGGCTGGCAGCAGTGATGAAGAGGTTCCCAAGGAGCTGTGCCAAGTGCACGTGCACGAAGGATTGCTCAGAGGAAAGAACAATTACAGCAGCAGAGGTGACTCAGGAATAAGTCTGCAAGGTAATGGCCCCTCCCTCAAGAGGATAAAAGCCAGGTTTGGAAAAGTGTTCTTTGCAGACAGCAAAGAAGCTCTGAAGTTCAACTTGTGAATATCTTAGTTGTGTTTGGAGAATCTTATAAATTAGTTCTTATCTCTGGATTTTTGGCAGCATTGACAAACACCTTGGCAAGGCTCTTTCTTGTCGGAGCTAATTAGTGGAAAGCAGCCTTTTATCTGTAAAGGAACAGCATTCATTATTAAACCTTAAAAGGTGGGGGGTGATGTCTTTGTCTGTGTTTGCTCTTTGGGAACCCGGTTGGATCAGAACAGCCATTTGCTTAGAAGGGGGGGGGAATTAAAAGAATGTCCTAGACTGATTTTTTCAGACATGCCACAAGAGTTAAGTCATGCTTCTTTAATATTTCTTCCAGATAACAAATATTTTATGCCACTGAAATCAGCTCAAATAATAATAATAATTTGTTCATCCCCCTCTGCAACTGTGCATTAATTTATATATTGTCTACTCACCTTATATTACATTTCTTGGCTTGACAGTAAAATGAGCAGAAGCTATTAAGCACAACTTTCTTTGCAACTCTATGGCATCACTAGCAAAAGTCTACTAAATGCTGTAATAGCTGCAGAATGGCAGGGTAACAATTTTCTCCATCCAGACTGTTACAATTAATCTTTTTTTTTCCTTTCTTTTTCCAATTCCATCTTTTCATTCTCTAAAGCTAACAAAATGTTCCAGACATTAGCAGCAAGCCCACGTGCCAATATTCAGACTGATCCAAAAGAACTTTTGGTAAAGCTAGTTTTCTGCACTTTCATAATATTTAACAAAACATTGCATATTTCATTGATTAGGGCAACATTTACATTTTGCACACCTAGATCTCCATATGCTCATTTTAAGACAAATAGTCTCTCATAAGTTAGAGTCCTGTTTCCCTTGTAAAATCAATAGAAGAAAAAATCTGTTTTGAGATTAAATTTAATTTACTTTGTTCTTCTATCACTTTGTTAGAGATTTTAGAATTTTTTTAGTAGTCTTTTTGAGGTGATGTTATTGTTCCAGAGGGAATAACAATAACAATAATTTTGAATAGAGAGAGCTGTTGGTTTTAACCTTATAGATCACTCTCATTCTTGATCTGAAGAAAAAAAATGAAAGGAATGCAGAGAAAACTGAAATATGCTGGACACACAATTGCACACATCCCTGGGATACCTTATTACTAAGATAAATACTGGAGGAGGAGCAGAGAAAGAGATAAGACATTCTATCTTTATGATTCCTTTCCTCAAGTAGAGGCAATGTGTTCTGCCTTAAGGCCCTGTCCCACTGCACTTACGGATGCAAAGAGGATGTAAAACATTAAAAAAAGCTTGCCATCCATTCATTTGGAAAACGCTATGCATCCGTTGTGTATCATTGCATACATGTTTCATATGCTCTATCCGTCGAGCATCCGTCCACTGCGATTTCAATCCACGCAATAAGTTTTGAGCTGCACAAAGCTTTGTGAATGGATGAAACTTTCTGCCATGTACGATGTAAATCCATGACATACGAGCAACAAATGTTCTATGTCTGTTTATCATCTGTTAAACATCCGCTGTATCTCTCTGCATCCTCTGGGCATCCTTGCAAGTCACATCCACTGCAGCTGAAAACAGAAAGAGGGAGGAACAAAAGGTACATGGAACGTCTTACACAGCGTAGTAGCACAGAAATAGAAAGGATGCGCAGTGTACAGTTTGCATCGATATACATCCGCACGACATCCCTTTCTTTCCTTTAGGCATATGTGATGCGCTATGCGCTTCATCTGCTATGCACTTCTTCGCCAATATCCCCCGGAACCCCTTCAGCGGTGTCATCTGCTTCCATCCGCTGGCTCCTATGAACATCCGTTTAACATCTCCGTTACATACTACCCACGTCCATTCTTTTTCCGTTCTTTTCTGTTCTGTTTATGCAAATTTTCACCACTTTTTGGAGCGGATGACAACGGGAGCCACCCCCAAAATTTTGCTCATCTGCTGTGTCCTTTATGCATATGTTTTGCGTCCGTTGGCCAGTGGGACCGGGCCTTTATGGAGTTTTGAGGTGAAGTCAGGCTATCTTCCCTATCTTATCTTCATCCATGATATCCAAGAGCATTACATCAGGGAACTAACTTCCTTTTAAATGATAGTTGAAAGCTGTTTATTTCCATCTAATTATATGTGAATGGTTTTTAAAAAATACAGAACATATTGTTGGTACAACATTATTTAAAAAAAAAATATTGACATTGAATGTGGTGATCTTTTTGACATATATCACAGTCTTTACATTGTTATATGAGCAAAATGTCATCAAACAGTATTAACATTTATGTACATATATACAGCTATATATATTTACATTGTATTTTTTTGTATCAATTTCTATCTTATACATTATGTTGCAGTATAATCTCCTCTTACATTCTATTTCACATTTTTTTACTTCCTTTCATATCCCTCCAATTATTTTTTTTTTTCATATTTCATAGAATTCTGAAGTATCTTGCTCCTTTAGTTCTAATGTCAAACTATCTAACTCGGCCCACTGAATAATTTTTTCTCTTATTACTTCTTCATTTGGCATTCTTTTTAACTTCCATGTTTGGGCAATTGATAATCTTGCCGCTGTGATAACATGAATAATTAGATACATATCTGCTTTTTAAAAAATTCTCATTTGTTATTCCCAATAAGAACATTTCTGGTATATAATTTATTTTAAGGTTTTACATTTCTTCTAACCATTGCCACATTTTGTGCCAAAATTCTTGTATTTTCTTGTACTTCTACCACATATGAAAATAAGTGCCCCGTTCTTTTAAACATTTCCAGCTTTTTGGTGATTGAGAGCTATACATTTTGGCTAATCTGGTCGGTGGGAGTTGCGATTTGTAGAACATCTTAAACAAGTTTTCTTTATAAAATGTGGTTAATGTAATCTTTTTACTCCAATACCAGATTTGCTGCCATTGATCCAGATTTATGTTATGGCCAAAGTTTCTAGCCCAAGTTAACATTGGTTCTTTCATCTGTTCCTCATACATCTTATATCTAATAAATAGTTATACAATTACTTTATTTGTTTCTTCTCTGATCCTAATAATATTTTATCTAATATTGTATCTTGATAATTTATTCTCCATTCTTTTTTATCCCTTTCATATCTGGATTGTACTTGGATTGTACCACCATTCCAGTGGTAAACCCTGCTTGTTAAATTCGAGTCTTTGTTTTAATCTTCTTTTGTCTGTTAGGATATCTTTGTATGTGATTGCCTTCTTCTGGTTGTAGAGGTTCAGCTATGGTATAACTTTTAAGGGGGAAAGCCAGCTTGGAGTTTCCATATAATTTTGCGATCTTATTTTGTTCCAAATTGAGATTAGAGCTTGTCAGGTTTTATGTCTCAGGAAATATTGATGTGTCAGATGTCTATTGGGTCATAAATATGCATGCCCGCCCTGTTGTAGATCATACCCTTCTAAGAGTAAAAGTCTTTTATTTTCCAAATTCATCCAATCCTTGATCAATGTTAAGACGGCTGCTTGATAATATAGTTCCTAATCAGAAAACCTCTTTCTTTTGTAGTTGGTACAACATGATTTTAACAGCAATTGTTAAAGTTCCATAAACTTTTAAGCAAGTTGAACAATGTATTTACATGTCCTTTCATTTTTCAATTGTGATGCCCTAACACTGAAGATATTTAGTTCTTTTTTAATAATTAGGTATTACTGCTTACAAAATACCAGTTTTGGAACCAACCATTAGACAGGGATGCAAAACAATTTTTAGTCTAGGGTCATATCTGATTGCTGAATTCCATACTGGGACCAGGTATGAACTAGAAATGCTTTTTTTCCCTCCCATTTTCTCTCATTCATTCAAATTTCATTAAAATTAAATTGCCAAGATCCAATCATCAGTTTCTATTACTTTCCCTACTTTGCCTAATAAAAAAATCAATTAACAACTTTGGGAAATTCCTCAGGGATTTTCCACTTCCAAAATTTTTGGAGTTTGTATATAAACCTGAAGAATGAGACAGAGAAATCTCTTGTGAGAGACCAATTACATAATTATGCAATTTAGATATATAATTCTTTAAATTATGTTGCTTCTTTCTTCTCCACCCATGTTTTTTTTCTTTGCAACAAATTGGTTTGTTCAATTGGTTGTGCTTAACACTGTATGGATAAGGTCAGATCCAGTTAAAATCTTGATGCACTTCAAATCAATCCAATCTCTGAACAATTCATTTCATTTCTGAATTGGATCATTTAATTGAGCCACTCTGATTCAAGCTGATTCAATTCAGAAAAAATAGCCTTTTCATATATGTCCCGAAGATGACCAAAATGCTAGATTAATTTGGAAGCATCCAATTTGTTTCAATAAATCAATCCAAAATGACAATCCAATTTGGAAAGCTGCAAATCATCTTCAAATCAAAACTGCAAATTGAATCTTTGCAAAGTCTTATAGACCTGAGATGCATAAGTATGGGCTAAAGATATTCAGCTACTTTATTTTTTCCATGGCATTAGCTTTTTTTTCCTGCTAATTCAGGTACCAAATCAAAATTGTGTCAAAAGTTACATTACATAACTTTAGAACAATGTAGATCTGAAATTGAAAAATAAAATCAAAGGAAAACTAAAATACCTATTATAGAAAGGGTACCCTCAAAAAAATGAGACATTCCTCTACTTTATTGAGCATGTTGATATATTTGGTAGAATTAGGTGAAGGGGATCATATTTGATCACCCTGAGGACAATATGAATAAGGTCTAGCTTTGACCTAGAGAGACCACAATTTTTAGGACATAACTATCTGTGTCCATTGAAACCTTGGCCAACTCAAATAGGCTGGCCATTGAGGCCAGCTGGGGTGGTAATTTTCATAAAATGGACATCAGGTACAGAACTGAGATGACTAGCTCCCTTCTCGGAGACTACTGAACAGCTGTTGGATGGTAATAACTTCTAATCACCACCGACATTTGAACCGGCAGTATGTGTACTGCTTAATGGGAGTTATACACGCAGCTGGAGCTGAGAGACTTCATTGTTATGCATTTCCATGTAAACTGTGGCTTACACTTAATGCAATGCAGACTTGAAAGATAATATATAGAATTTACAAAAAGGAGAGGAAAAATATGCATTTTGTTAACAGAGCTGTTTTTTCAACTGCAAGCTATGAAAATGTGTCATGGAAATATTTTATGGCAGTGGTGGGGAAGGAAACATGTTGGAGATAAACAAAGTATTTTTTTTTGAATGCTGTATATACATTTGTAGGTTTTGATTATTAGCTCTTCAGCAAACTATTCAACACTGCAGGCTAAAAGTTCTCCAGAGGTGTATGTTTCAATCAAAAGCTAAGCTTATTTAAATAAATGAGCAATTATTATTTCCTTTTTCTTTGAGGCCTAATCAGAAATCTGTTTTCTCTGAACCTTGCCGCTTTTCTTCCTTTGTGGCTGGCTTACAATCTAATGGTTTATGCCACACTTGGTGAGAGAGTGTCAGTAATTTTAGGTCCTGAAACACAGGTCAGCTTTTATCACTGATGAAAGAAATCGTCTACAGTAGATTAAAGTTTGTCAGACTTCCCAAAGAAACAGGCAGCCTATTTTTTTTACTCCTCTTTTTTATGTTCCTTCTCCTTCATGTTCACATAAGTAATGCATATTATCACACACTTTTTTTTTAAAAAAAGGGCTAAATATATCCTGAACAGGTAAAAAAAAAAGTCACCATTTGCAACAGGATGGAGAACAAACTTTTGTTCTGAACTTCTACATTCTGATGAACAAATATCCCAGGATTGTTTAGCTTTTTCCTTATTTAATGAGCAAGAACCCTGAGGCTTCACAAGTTCATATTACTGTATTTATAGCACCTAAAAGTGGTTTGAGGGGATAGTATATACTAAGCATCTTAGTCAACATTATGATATGAACTATGAACTACTACAATGTGGTCTAATTTTTTCCCCAATTATACCACAGTTTTTGGAACAATTATTTAGAAAGTTTAATCAATTTAAAACAGAATGAGCATGGAATGGGAACTGAATTATGAACCAGGGTTACTAAACATCCAGCAAAAGAAAAGCTTTTCCTCCTTTTTCTCCTCATTTACTCCACCTGGAAAGCATAGCTTTAAAATAAATCATTTTCTGTTTTTTGAGTATCTCTTCCCGATCAGCTTTTTTCTTAATAAGTGCTAACCACAAGTTAACAAGCTCTGTTCTGTGGCTTTAATTAATTGATTAGCGTCATTTGACTGACTTTCCAAAGGTAAGCCAAAGGAAAGATGTTTTGCTTCTCATCCAATAAGCTTCTTCAGCTCAGACTGGATGGTGGGGAAACTTCTGCTGACTTGTGCTGCTGTCTGAAATTTATAAGACCTGAATCAGTTACCACAGCCAGTTTGGTGTAGTGGTTAAGGCACCAGATTAGAAACCAGGAGACTGTGAGTTCTAGTGCTGCCTTAGGCACAAAGCCAACTGGGTAACTTTGGGCCAATCACTGCCTCTTGGCCCCAGAAGGAAGGGCATGGCAAAATCTTGTCAATAACTCTGCAGCAACTTTCCATAATCACCAAGAGCCAAGACTGCATCTTATTTTAAATTTGACTTTGAGCAAATTTTGTTTCCTTGTACACTGAGTTGGAACTAAATATGTGCTTTCCCACTCTCTGCAGGGAAAAAAAAATAGTGAATACGGCTCATTAAGGCAAGTTACATCATATCCAGGTACAATAAAGCCAACAGATATGTAACAATGTATTTGTAATCACACTGAATTTAATGCTCCAAAACATGGCAGCAAACATTCATTTTCGATTGAACCATGAGAGAATGGATTTAACAGATTCACTCAGCCCGAGCATCAAATCAGCTGAGAGGTTTGCCTAATTCAATTTGTGTTGTCTTTTAATCAGTGGGACAAACACTTTATGTCTCAAATTTCATCCCAGGTTCAACTATCTTCATCTGCATTCCCATAAGGATCAGGCATGATCTTTTCTGAGTCAACTGGCATTTACTGTTCTCACATTCCCTTTCCTGTCTCTTAAGATATATGGAGGAGAAAATCCATTGTGAGTCACCTTTCCTTTCTCTAACTCTTGGTTTGTTGTTTTGTATAAGAACAGACATTTAACATAAACTCAATTTCTTAGCCTTTAGGCTTGCTGAAGAATTGATTAACAACAATTAAATTACATTTCTGTTATTTAGGCAAAACAAACTTAATTAATCAATTAATTAATTTTCGACTGTGTGCAGAAATTGACCTAAATCCTCTTTAACTTTAACTCTTCAAAAGTGCATCTGTTGAACAAAAGCAAAGTCCAAGATTCAAATGTAGAAAAGCTGGCATCTGGGAAAGAGTAGTCATGAAACAAAGGACCAAGAAAAAACATTGCAAAATGATCTATCTATAAGTGTAAGTCACTCTTTCATATATTTTTTTTAACTGATATTAAAGATGGGATAAAAATCTAAGGGCAGTGGGTTGCTGATGACATTTACTAGCATGTGATATTCATTTTATCTGCTAAGTATGAAAAAGGTCAAATTTAAGAATGTTTAGCACATGAAAACTATTGGGTAACTGAAGAATAATAAAACCAGAAACTAGAATACACCAACATAGCTTAGTGAAGCATTACTAAAACTAAACTAAAGCAATATTAATTATGATAGTTAGTACTGAGTGTTATCTGTTAGGTTGTATCTCATATAAAAAGTGTGAATAGTTTTTTCCTACAATGAAAAGTGAAAGTGCTTGTAATTGTTTGACCTCTGTTTTCCCAACTGCATTTGCTGTCACCTTGGAAATTAAAGTAACATTCTGTAGTAAGTGAATTGGCTGTAATATTTCAAGAGGCACTGAGGACAAGGTTACAACTGAACAATCACAACACTATTAATAAGAGGAAAATATGAACGATGCCTATGTTCTTTTATGAAAAGAAAAAAATGTTATGGGCCATTAAGTTGATATTCCATCCAGTTTCAGTTTGTCCTTGTGTCCCATTGAATCCAATGAAATCCATATAACTCTTTTTATTTAATTTCTTTTGATCCCTAGTCACTTTTGAATACTGCTGGAGTTGGGTAAAACACTTATTGCTATAAGATGGAAGAAAGGGAGAATGTCAAAACTGATGTATGCTACAAATTTGTGCTACAAGAAGTTAGCACTGTAATAGTGATACATTCTTGATCGAAGCTTCAGAAAAGATGCTGGAGATAAATATGTCTATACTGACAGTGGCATTCTAAATTCCATGATATACCATGGAAAGGGTCGATCCTGGAATGGGAAAATCTGAGATTATTTTTGTGTTTACTATAATACTTTCTGAGAGAGGTCAGAACAAACAACACCACTTTGTCATCTAACTTGCCTCATGTGATAGATATGAGATAGCTTGCACACCTGTTCAAGATAGCCTGTTTACCTGTGCAGTTTGGAGGAACCAGAAGGATATAATATGACCAGTACAAGTATTTATAGGAGTTAAGCCAGCCAAATTAATACTAAAATAATTATTTTAATAAAGTTAATCCATTTTTATTACTATCACTTATGTCTATAATAAAACATTCTAGCTAACTAGAAGGCAGAACAAATGAATGGTACAGTTTGAGTTTGGTTGGCATAAGAGGGTTAGGAAGCCAGATCCATTAGAGGGTGAGCTATAGAGGCATCCATATAGTTGGGGATCCTGGTTTATTAGGGTTCCTGATCAGACAAGAATTCTGTTTACCTTCAATGTGATTAGAATCCCCAATATTTTCAGAAACTGGAGATTGAAGGGTGAGCTTCATGCATGTGGAACATTGGCCTACTGGGTCAATACATGTTTTATTTTATTGTTGAATTTAAATTCTGCCTTTTTTTTTTCCAGAATCTCCAGGGAATGTACAAAGCATTTTCTCCCCACAACCCTGTGAGATGTGTTTGAGAGAGATTGACCCAAAATCATTCACCGAGCTTCCATAGCAATGGGTAGTTTTGAACCTGGTTTTTCTAGGTCCCGGTCAAGCATCTTAATCATATTATCTTTCATGGGCAGTAATTAATTGCCTACATAAAGCATACCCGCACTTTGGTTGTCTATAGAAAGCTTTGCAGGCATTGGCCTACCATTTGCAGAATCAGAAAGTCTAGAGGCAGCCTTGCCTCCATTAACTTTAAAAAAAAAAAACAGTTTCCAGAGATGCTTCTGGTTGGGCTCTTTATCAGTTTGGAGTTCACTGAGCTCCTTTCCTTCCCATTCATTATGACATCAATAGTAAAATTGGTCCTCCCGCCTTTTGCTCTGGCCCATGGGAGCCAACTTGATTCAGTTTGGTCTCTTTCACTGGCCATTATCCCTGTTGGGATTGTTTTTGTAATTATTTAGCCTTTCATGGATATCTGTCCAAAAACCCTAACCCTTAATCAGCCTCAGCATAAAATATATAGACAATACATGGCTTTAAGGGATCAGGACATACTGATAGTCTCCTGCTTATCCTATTGGCCAAAATTAAGGCAATCTTTTTTCCAAATATTTTGAATGTTGAGTTTAATTATTGGAATAAATATCAACATAGTTTGATGAAGCTCTGGATTAACCTTTAAAAGGAAAAAAACCCTCTTGTGTTTTGTACATTTGTTTAAAGAAAGGATTTTTTTAAAAAAATTAAGAACTTTAATTTCAGGGCTAATGAAAGGCTCAATTAAAAACAGAAACATGATCTTAAAATAGTACTAATAGGATAAGGCCATTTTGAAGTTGATGAAATTGATTCATTGTGTCTGACCTAGGGTTTTAGTAAAAACTATAGCAAGCTATAAATTTAAAAAAAAATACAGAGAAAATAAAAATTGCTCTGTTGATTCTATTGTATAAATAACCCATGAAAACCAAGCAAAAACATCTTGGCTCCACACTAAATGTCTATTGTGCAACCAGCTATGAAGCTATGAACCTGAAGTCTGAATCCATCTGCCTGTGAACAGACCCCAGATTACTATTGATACTGCAGACATTTGTTGCTATCAATATAATCTCACCTCTGCATGGCATGCCTTTAATGTCTCATTTTGAAGTAAAAGTAAACATGTATGTTTCAGCTATAAACTAGTTTGAAGGCCTTAAGACACTTTGCCAGGGATCATCACCTCTGTTTTCCACTTATGCCATTTTTCCTACAGATTACAACAAGGGAAAAAGGGTAACTAAAACAATCACAAGGAAAATGTACCTGGTACAAGGGAGCACCAGGCAATGTCTTCTTTACAATGTGTGGGGGAAAGAATGCTGCTGAGCTCTGTTTATTTTCAGGTCTAGCAATATCCAGTCTTGGCAACTCTATCTGTATGTCTACAACTCCAGGGCTGAATGAATGCCTTCCATTCTTCCTTATCTCTATCCAATCTCCATGACTCTCCAAATTCCATTCCTTTCACAACAGGGTTCCTATCTATGACATCAATTCAACTCTTTCATGGCTTGTCTTTTTGCTTTTCCCTCCTACCTATGCCATACTTCATCGAGTTCAAAGTGCTTTCTTTCAAACTACTAATTCTTATCACTTGATCAAATCATATATCCTAGCTTTATTCTAATTCCTGTCCTGTAGAGACCTTCCCTACTCCTGATTTGTTGTATCGTGTGTCATCTTTGTAGATCACCCATAAAGTCCCAATATTTGCTTTAATTTTGAGGTATACAGATTCGGCCCATTGGAGTGATGCATGCTGTATTGGGTTTCTTGTGTCTGGCCCCTCTGAAAACATGTATCTCAGTGTTCAACATGTTATAGGACAGAGTGTATACATCAACAATTACTAGCAATTCAGATGCATCTATCTAAGCAAAATATAATTTCATGTTCTGAAACAGCATGGATATTCCAGTCCTTTTGCTAGTTTGTATTACTTTGGAAAAACTATGGTCATAGCCAGATCTTTCTTTGTTTCCCGAGATTCTTTGCAATTCCTTTTATTATTATCATCATTATGTTGATATTTTTCAAAGAAAATGAGTGTCTGACATACTCAGTGCAGTACACAGTGAAATAAATAGGAAGTTAAGAAAGAAAAATGAATAAAGAGTTAGGGAGATAACACTTATATCCGGATTGTGCCCATCTTTGCACAGGAAAATGATACAAATCAGGCAAGTAGGATATGTTTGAAGGTGTGGGAGGAAAGTGGGAGAGATACATATCAAAGAATGGTAAAAACAGGATAGTTTTATTTAATGTAGATGTTCACCTTCCTAGATGACTTTTCTCTATCACGGAACAAATAATGGGCAATTTATGGCATCAAAAAACCAATTTCAGTGGTAATACCATCTTATTTCAGGTTCTGCAGCTGTGATTTGTATTTGGGAAAAGCCCCTTTTCTCTTGGTCAGGGAGAAAAGTCAAATGTTTTTCATTAGAAATTTTGAAATTGATGGATTCATTTTTTTAAAGCAAAGGACTAATCTGAATTGAAATAATCTGATAAACCAGATCCAAACAATGCTTCAGATACAATGAAAGACATGGCTAAGGCAAGTCTGAATTAAATGATGAACCTAGAGGCTTACTAGAATTTTGGGAAAGTTTAAAAAAGTAGTCTGAACACAGCATTTTGAGAGAATAATGTTATTATATCCTTGAGAGAATAATGTTATTATATCCTTTATAATGCCCAGAAACATCCCATTCAGAGGTTCTCGCCAGTTCTGGTAGTGGAAATTTTGAGTAGTTTGGAGAACCAGCAAATACCACCTCTGTCTGAAGATTTTACAGTATTCTTTCCCTGTCACATCCACAAAGCCACGCCCACAGAACTGGTAGTAAAAAAAAAATTGAATCCTACCACTGATCCCATTCCCAGACTGTAGAGAATTAAAGAACAGCCCAAGTAGTCCTGAGCTATCTTGGCCTCTGTATATGTCTCTTTCAAACTTGAGTGTAGAATAACAGAATAACAGAGTTGGAAGGGACCTTATAAGTCATCTAATCCAACCCTGCACCCAAGCAGGAGACCCTACACCATTTCTGACAAATGACAGTCCTGTCTCTTCTTGAAAGCCAGTGATAAAGCTCCCATAACTTCTGAAGCTGTTCCATTGGTTGATTGGTCTCACTGTCAGAAACATTCTCCTTATCCAGGCTGAATCTCTCTTTGATCAGTTTTCATCCATTATTCCTTGTGTGGCCTTCAGGACTTTGGAAAATAAGTTGACCTTCTCCTCTCTGTGACAGTCCTTCAAATATTGGAACACTGTTATCAGGTCTCCCCTTGTGCTTCTCTTCACTAGAGCAGCCATGCCCAGTTCCTGTAACAGTTCTTCATGTTTTAGCCTCCAGTCCCCTAATCATCTTTGTTGCTCTTCTCTGCACTCTTTCTAGAATCTCAACATCTTTTTTATATNTAGCCTCCAGTCCCCTAATCATCTTTGTTGCTCTTCTCTGCACTCTTTCTAGAATCTCAACATCTTTTTTATATTGTAGAGATCAAAACTGGATGCAGTATAGAAAGAAAGCCACAGGTGAAAAAAACTTTATAGGCCCAAGCTACAGTCTAATGCTGTTATTAGGTATACCAAGGAAATGTTATAATTACCATCAAGCTCTAATTTTTCTTCTTTTTCAAATAAAAAGTCAAACTCAACCTAGAGGGGATTCTTTTAACATTGCAGGGACAATCCTTCCATTTAAGAATTGGAACATGATTGGAATGAATGACCCCCAAATGATCCCTGGACCAATTTCTGAAATCTCTGATCCAGTCCTTGAAGTTGATTAGGTAGTCTCTGAAGAACTCTTATAAAAAGCTTATTAAACTTTAATTCAAGTTTGACATCGTGAATTTTGCTTTGGACTGAATTTCATCTTCTTATACAATTATGCAGGTTCTTTTTAATGATTTAACAAAGATGGGACCAATTGGTACACAATAAGGAACAGGCATTTAAAACCTCACGCAAACGTATGCAAGAATCCATTGCAAATTAGCAGTTTAAGTAGAAAAATGAAACAAGTCAACTCTGTTGCTAAAATGCATTTCTGTGCAGAATGGACTGCATTTTAAGAATGCCAAAATCTTAGAGGACTGCATAAACTGAATCTATTTTAATCAAGAGCTCTGCCAGTAAGATGTTTGATCTTCTTGAACCTGAACAAGGTTTCTGGAAGGAAAAAAAGACTGCTTCCAAATTCCTTGCATATTAAGGACAAATAGCCTTTTGCTTATGTAAATCTCTAAACATTTAGGTTCTCCTTAGCCACAAATCTTCTGATTGTTGATATGAGTGGCACTGAGCAATCAAATAAGGCAGCTTAAATTAAACATTACAACTAATATTGATTAATTTTTAGAATAGCGCTGAATCAAAAGTTATGCTGTAATCCTCATAATGAAATAAGGTACACATTATATTTCTGCAAACTCCATAGAAGGTGTATGGTAATAAAGGCTTTAATTGGCCAGAACCCATCTTCAGTTACTTGAATTATAGAAACAGACTCTGGGAGATATCTGGGGGATTAGCAGCCTTCTGCGCTTTTTCAAAATGTATTCATAGGCTATATTTAGAATAGAATATTTTATTGGCCAAGTGTGATTGGACACACAAGGAATTTGTCTTGGTGTAAATACTCTCAGTATACATNGGACACACAAGGAATTTGTCTTGGTGTAAATACTCTCAGTATACATAAAAGAAAAGATACATTCGTCAGGAGTCGAGGATCATAAGGTATGACACTTAATGATAGTCATAGGGTACAATAAGCAATCAATCATATTAGGAAACAGTCAATATAATATAATATATAATTTAATGTCAGATATATTTATTAACTCAATCAGTTCTTTATAAAATATCTGGGTTTCATTGGTTCAGACTATTAACAGTTGAAGAAGGATATACTGTAGATGTTCTTCATATATTAATAATAGAAGTTGTGTAACCTGCTTATATTACATATGACAAATTCTCCTGGCAATCTTACAAATAAAATGGAAGGATGGGGTTAGAATTGAGTGGATCTCACTACAACTCTTTACACCATTGAATTTAAATAACCTGTTTTGGAAAATTATCAGGAATTGACAAACTATAATGTAAGGTTGCACTATGTTTTGAAACATCTTTGTTACAGATTGTGAGGGGGAAGACTTGTAAATTGAGTAGCACCTTGATGGCAATGGCCAATTAATCAATATTTTTTTATTGAAAGGGTCTAAAAATTGGGGGAAATCACCAAAAGGAGTCTGACACAATTAACCCTACTCTTGGTCTGTTGTCCATTTTTCTTAATGCGTATAAGAAATTGATTCAATTCCTGTTATTAGAGCTTGGTTTTCTACAGCAACCTATTATAAATTTAAATTTTCTCTTTCATTGGATTGGGAAATATTGCTCTGGATTAAAAAAAATGGCACTATAGCAAGAGAATCTTACAATTAAAGCTAAATATAGTCATCATTCATATTAAGTCATTGCCCCCCATTACTATTTAATTTACTCTAATATTATTTTTGACATTTGAATAGTTTTCTTCAAAATCATATACTAATTTATATACATATAGAAATATACACTATTTTTTTCTTTTCTCTTGTCTGATTGTTTTGATTTTGTCACTGGTTTTTCTTTTCAGTATATTTTAGTGTTCTTCTATTCTGAAAAACTATTATTTTAAAAATACCTAAAATACCTCATAACTTCATACTACAAGAAGTTATATAATGTAATGTGATCAACTTCAGTAAAATCACAACAAAAATAGATAAATAACCTAGCATTATAAAGTGCAACAACCAAAAGTACATATTTTGATAAAGAAGACTGAAATATCCAGATGTTTAACATAATAAAAATGTTTGGAGAATAGAAAAGCCTTGACCAAAAAGATAGCATTGTGGGTGTCAGGTAAAAGTTTTGGTCAAAGGGTCAACCTCTAAGTCTCCGAAAGGAGGCTGATGAGGATAATTTTAGGATAATGATTATGTGCTATCAAGTTAGCACTGAGTTTTAGTAACCATATTGATGATTTTTCTCCATGACAATCTTTTTCACAGCATGTCTTTCAGGTTTTCCAATGGTGCACCATCTTCCTGAAATCACCTTACTAGTGGTTTCCTCCCACCTTTCCAGTATTACAGACTCCTCCAGAGAACTAGACCTTTGTATGTTTCCAAAACATGGGCCTATCCTGGAAGACAGCTGTGAATCAAAATAGATTGTTTGCATTCAATTCCATGCATACATTTTTACAAAGGAATGTCTATATCTTTCTTATCACGCTAATTTACAAATAATACCCTGTTTCCTAACTTTGCCTTTGCTCTTTTCTTCCTTCTTGCAGCTGGTTCAAAACCAAGACTTGGTACTCCAAGCAGCCAGAGAATCTGTTCCCGAGAGAAGAGCAGGATGACAATTAGCCATTGATCCAGCTGCTAACATCATGACAAGGGAACTCCAACTCCCACCTCCTTGAGGCGATTGCTCTAAGGGGAAACCTTTGAACATCACCGATTCTCAGAGCTCACTGTTTCACTGAATAATCAGGCTCAGCAGAGCCTACTTCTCAAAGTAATAATAAGAAACAAACTCATAGGTACACTGGCACACAGGAATTGCCATGCAATTTCTGATTCACTTGGAAACTGGGATTTCATTATTCTATAAAGAGGCAATATGTTTGAGCCAAATCTTCAAAAAGCATAAAACTTTGCATGACTTCTAAAGTTAATTTGCTTGGAGCAATACCAAGAGCATTATTATTTTGTTGATGTTTTCAGAATAATTGAAGCCTAAATCTCCAGGTTTAAAAAGGCTCAATTGACATCTAATCCTAGGCCAGATATAACTTTGAAAACTGATTTGTTCTAATCTCCCAGGGCAGCTCCATTCATATGCAGTTTTTAGGTGCGTGTACAAGATTTATTTCATCCAAAACAAACTACCTACTCTCTGGTCATGGGTGAGATAAGAAATCTTCCACTGGAAAGTGAACAGGGAAAAGCTACTTGTCACTAGGCTTGTACCTAGTATAGTAAAGGGTTGTTTCACTATAGAGACTTGAGCAATGTGCCTCTTTTGCAAAGTTGCTGTATGAAGCACCATAGGCTCTTCACGCTGTTTTGCCCATCAGTGAATTTTTTTTTTACAATTGATAATGTCCTGTCAGCTGTCACATGCTCCCCTCCCCGCCTCTGGTTCAAGGTAAGGTTTATCAGCTAATGGTTACCTGTACAAATTTTTGTATCTATATCTTAGCAAGGATATCACACTAATCTATGGCATCTAATAGGCAAAAATTATTCAGATATGAGAGTTTAACATTAATGATAAATGAAAATAGAAAAGAAAAAAGAAAAGAAAAGAAAACCAAAAGCTGCAGTACACTAATTGCAAAACTGCCTAGGGCAGTGGTGGCTAAACTTTTTGGGCTTCTGTTCCAAAAATTGTGTCCGTGCTTGCACACTTGCACTCACGGGCCAGCCCCTAGAAGGCAATGTGTGCCCCCCATGCCCCCTATGCATGCACGTGCAATCCACCCCCCCACCCCATGCTGCCACCTTACTTGCACTGTGCTTCACAGCTGATTTTTGGTGGGTTTGAGGCTTTTTTTGGCCTCCTAAAGGCTTGAGGAAGGCTTCTGCAGGCTTTGTAGGCCAAAAACCAGTTTTGTCACTTCCTGTTTTTCCAAAAATAGCAAAAGTGATGAAATGGGGCTAGTTTTCAGCCTGCAAAGCCTGCAGAAGCCTTCCTCAAGCCTTTGGGAGGCTGAAAAAGGCCTCAAACCNATGGGGCTAGTTTTCAGCCTGCAAAGCCTGCAGAAGCCTTCCTCAAGCCTTTGGGAGGCTGAAAAAGGCCTCAAACCCACCAAAAATCAGTTGTGAGGCATGCACATGTGCAGTGAGGTAACTTTGCCTGCAGCTCATGTGCCGGCACAAATGTCTTTGCGTGGCACCTGTGGCACACATGCCATAGGTTTGCTATCATGGGCCTAGGGAAAGAATAGTGGGGCAGAATCTGCTGAATACCACCTCTGAGCAGAAGTTGGGAGATAATCCCTTCCAGTGAGAAACTAGCATATTGCAAAATCTATAAAATTCTAGTTCTGCTAGAATTTTAGTTGACCACAGCTGGGTTGAAATAAAATTGCCTCAGCTGCCTGGCATTGTTGAACTATGGCACCAATTCATGACTGGCTCCAGAGCTCCATTGGCATTGCCTTCAGGCATCCTTGCTAAATTAATCCTATCTACCAACCCTAAAGCAAGTGTAGAGGCTTTGTCTGTGGATTACTTGCTGTAACTTAGTCTCATGTGCTTTCTGTAGAAAAAGAATGGGGAGTAAGGCTAGCCAGTCTGATGTATTCCCTTTGATTTATATCTTTTCAAATTTGCACTCCTTACACGGCAATGTTCTATCTCATAGCGCAAAATGATTAGAGAAAGAAATAATGTGTTGGATAGAGGTCATCAGGGCCAATCTGGAGACACCTGTTAACCTTTGAAAGATGGAGGTCAGCTTTGGAGTTCTGAATAAATAATGTGTAACTGTAAGAAAGGAGTATACAGTAAAATATTTCTTTATTCCTTGGACTTCTCCTTCTGGCCAATTTCCAGGTGCGAATGAAAAATGTCAGAAAGCTTGTTCAAACCTTGACCCTCAACTAACTTAAGGGGCAACATTTTGCAGGTAGACATCATGACATTTCTGAATGTTCTGAATGCTGCTTTAGAATGGCAATCTAAGATTTGTTGAATCACTGTATCCATTGAAAATATGTTGTATTTAGCTCTCGGATAATGAAATATTTCTTTTACTGCTGGTAATCCTTTTTCTTCACCTCATTAGAAATCGAAATCACATAAATTGTCTGAGGATCTGTAATGAAAAGAGCATGACTTAATTTCATTTAAATGTCATGAATAGAAGAAAAGCAAATATTCAGTACAGGGTAAGGCAAGCTTGTGGCTTTCAAGATTCATCCTAGAAAGTAAGACTTGGAAGAGATCTAGGAAATCATCTAGTAGCCTTGAGCTCCTGGAAGAAAGGTGGTATATAAATCTAGCAAATATATTTGCAGTCCAGTAAGTGCATAATAGAGAAAAATTCTAATTATCTTGACATTATTCTTCTGCCAGTGTAGCCCAGAATTATTGATGATGGTAAGGATGAAATGCCATCTAACTTGTTATCAATGCTTTGTGACCACATAGATAGATCTTCTCCATGATTCTCTTGACATTTCAGCACTTCCAACATTGCTACAGTAACTGAGTCTATGCCTTTAGCTGTAATCATCCTCTTCTTTTCTTCCATCTTTCCCAGCATTGGCTCATTATCCAAAGCCTAGGTTTTGACATAATATGTCCAAAGAAGGATAATTTTAATTTGGTCATTTGTGCCTCTAGTAAAAACTCTGGATAGATTTGTTTTGGCTTGTTTTTCTGATTGTGTATAAAATGTTCGTGAGTCTTCTCCAACAGCAAACTTCAAATTGTCATATTCTTCCTATTTTACTTCTTCAAAGTCCAATTTCTACATCCATGGAATATCACCATGAATACCATGGAGATTTTGTCAAGTACTTGTCCTGAAGTCAGGATATGTTACTTCCACCTGATTCATGGTCAACTAGGGTCTCTCAGATTGTTTTGGCATGACTGTCTTCCAATATTTGAGGGCCTATCCTACTGAAGAGGGAATCAATCTATGGATGCATTGGAGTATCTGTAAGAAATACCATTTGCTTGAAAACAAGAACTGGTGAGACCACAAAATAGGCAAGAAATAGAAAATGAAGAAGCTAAAGTTCTCTCCTGTCTCTTTTGTGTCAGAAGCAGAGGTGGTATTCAGCAGGTTCTAGAGAACTGGTGGAAATTTTGAGTAGTTCAGAGAACAGGCAAATACCATCTCTGACTGGCCCCACCCCCATCTATTCTCTGCCTTCTGAGTCCCAGCTGATCGGCTGGGTCTTCTTTTGTTGCCCTGTGCAACAAAATATTTGGCATTTTTATCTAATATTTATCAAATATTATGTATAATATTGGCTTTTAAACTGAGGATCTTGCCAGAAAAATTGGTGAAAACTCTAATTCAGTATGCCAACGGGTTAAATAAACAGAGATTCAAGCCAGAGACATTCAAGAAGTAAACAAATCGGATTTTAAGAGCTAACTTTTGACCAATTGAATAAATCTGTCAATTTTGGTTTCTCTCAATTACTTTTTTAAAATTTGAAATTCTTTATGTCATAATCATGAAGCAATTTGCAAATGTTGGTGTGTTGATATAAGAAATGAAGGAACAAAAATTCCTCTTCCTATATTGTGGATTGGATTGGAAACACTTTCTCTAAATACAACAAGATCATGTGAAGTATTAATATCTATATTGATATTTGTTATNATATCTATATTGATATTTGTTATCTAACAGTATTATCACAGTATTGATATTTTCTGCACAGTATTGATGAATATTGTGCAGAAAATATTCATCAATACTGTGATGATATTGATTAATATTTTCTGAATCTATTATTATTTGCTTGGATAGAACGCATTTACATCATACCTAACTAACTTAGCAAACTGAGCTGGACATTACCCTTTGTTAAGTCTCCTGTTTGATCATCATTCCTTTATAGAAAAGTAGAAATTGTGAGTCAGGAGATCCAGGATCAGTTTTGTCATTAGATATGTGAGGCAATGATCTCTAATAACAGCTTCTGAGAAATAGCAGTATGATTCTTGAGGGAAGAGGTATGAGCCACTTCGTTTGCTCTATTCATTGTCTACTCCAGGGGGAGCATTAGACACCATCACAACATCAGCACTGAAAGCATTTGAGTCCAAATCCAATCTAAACATCTGGCTGACTGTGCCACCAACAATAATAATAATATAGGAACTTTGAATGAATGTTCTGCTTCAAACAAGCAATTAATTAAGGTTAATGTAATCATCAAAATAATGAAATCAAGGTACAAATAGATTAAATTTTCTGATTATTTATTCATCATAACACTCATTAAAAGTTGTCATAGCATCTTAAAATTTAACTTACCTGTTTAAAGTGCACAATTTTTCACGAACTACCAGATGTAAGACTTCAACTTCCCAAACATGCTGGTCTGGGACTAATAGGTCAAAGAGTAACAACTTTATAATATTCTAGGCCGAATCCTTCTGAAATTTTCTTAGCTGTGTATGCTTCGTCTTGAAGTGCTTCAAGATTTCGTAAATGCCCTCTAAAGCATTATATTGAGGTGACAAATGTGACATTATATTATATAAAGCATTATATTGAGGTGACAAAGTCTTACAGTTTCTTCCAGTATTTGCAAAAGCTGAAAAATACAAGTGTGTCTATTGGAAGAAGCAGTTACTCTGGAGAAAGCATCATTGTTACTGTACTTGTAGAAGTGAGGAAGCAAAACACTCCATCTTCAACATAATTCTAAATTAAGCTTTGAAGAGACATTAAATAATGGAGTATTAGATAACGCATGATGTGGAAAATTGCCGGATGTTTTGGATGTTTTGCTATTCAAGTTGGAAAATAAATATCTGTTTAATAAGGGGGCTTCCTCCAAACCTGAAACTGAATTTCCACCTTATCTTCCACCTTATCTCTCTCTCTCCCTACCCCAGCCAGACAGCTTCATGGTTTTATTACACTATTTATATAGCAAAATATTGCCTTTCAAATTATGTACATACTATATGTGAATGTATGTATTATCTACATTAATATTTTGCAAATAAGGAAGTACTTTTTTTAATAAAAGCCCTTTTTCTAACACAGTCCTTGACTGCCAGTTGCACATCAGATAGATAACTATCCCACAGATTCTATGTTGGAATCTGTTCTTAATTTGTTCTTTGTAACTTGCAGCAAGAATCCTACATTTTAAATTCGCTAATAGTTCAGTCATGCCATGGATGAAGTTGTGGTTCGGCTACTTGAAGGGTAGGGAAATCCCTGTTACTGTATTGTGTAATAGTTTTGAAATATTTCTGTTAAGCAGTGGATAAGAAAATGTACAGCTAGTGGAAAAATAATGTTTGAAAATTTTGTTATTGTGGATCATATTGCTTTTCTTATAATTGCTGCTTTCTTAGCAAAACTGAACCAACCCATTATACTATTTCCTTTTTCTCTCTCCCCTCATCAGTATTTGCACAAGTATCTTATTTTGAAGAAACTGGGGGAAAGCTCAATCCTACTGAGTCTTAAAGCTGGTAAGACAGCTGCTTAATTTGTTTTTTTTAATCTTCCAGCATTGCAATTTCCAAGGAATCTCATATCAGTTGGCTTGTACCTTTTTGCATATACACAAAGTATGTCAATAAATAACTTTGTGAATTTAAAAGCTTAGAGTTATGATTAAAAGTAATTTATAATCTGTTAGTTTGCAGAGATATAATATTCATGCTTTTCAAGATTCAATTGTTTATTGTAGACAGTGTTTTATTACTTCTTGCTGCACTAAGTGTAAGTATAATCTCTAAGCACATTGCAGAAATAAATTTCTATTTGTGGAAGATATTCTGCTTTGTTCAGAGCAATTTATGCTAGGTGGCCTAAAGTTCAAATATATACTAGATATCAAGAAGATCAGATTTTAAAATTTAACAGGGTGGGCCATAGGGTAGGGGCAGAAAATAATCAGAAAAAAAGGGATATTTCTAAAAAATAAATATCCATTCGTTGGAGCCATTCATTCTTCCTATTAGCTCAAAATTGAACTAAATTTTTTTTAAGGACTTTGGGACATGCTACAAATTATCAATAAGTTTTTGGACTCAAATGCTTTCAGTGCTGATGTTGTGATGGTGTCTAATGCTCCCCCTGGAGTAGACAATGAATGGAGCAAACGAAGTGGCTCATACCTCTTCCCTCAAGAATCATACTGCTATTTCTCAGAAGCTGCTATTAGAGATCATTGCCTCACATATCTAATGACAAAACTGATCCTGGATCTCCTGACTCACAATTTCTACTTTTCTACACTTCTTTCCTATAATGATGAATGTATTCAAACAGGAGATAACAGGGTACTGTCCGCTCAGTTTGCTAAAGGTTAGTTAGTGTATATTTAAATGTCGATTCTATCCAATCCAATATCAATATTATAAGATCAGTAAATATTAGTCAATTATCATCACAGTATTGATGAATATTTTTCTGCAATATATTCATCCAATACTGTGCAGATAAATATTCAATACTTGTGATAATTATCTGTTCGGGATGTTACAAATACCCATTAGGATTATTAATACTTCACATGATCTTCGTGTATTTTAGAGAAACGTGTTTCCCATCCAATCCACAAATAGGAAGATTGGAATTGTGTTCTTGCATTTCCTTATATCATCACCCATACATTTGCAAATTGCTTCATGATTATGACATAAAGAATTCATATTTTAAAAAGTAATTGAGAGAAACAAAAATTGACGATTTATTTCAATTTGGTTCAGAAAGATTGAGGACTTTATGTCTCTTATCCGAATTCTGTGTTTATGCTTCTTGAATGTCTTGGCTTGATCTCTGTTAGTTAAGCCGCTGGTTGCATTCTACCTTGAATCTAAGAGCTTTTCACCAATTTTTCTGGCAAGATCCTCAGTTTAAAAGCCAATATTATACATAAGTACCGTGTTAATTATGCAAAGCCATATCAATCAGCATTCTTGAAACGTTCAACCAACTCTTTACTGACATCAAAGAATAGCCAGATAACATTATTTCATAAAGTCAAAACTCCATTCATTCTATAAAAAATGAATTACAGGATGTCTTATATAAGAGGAAATATTTTGTATTTGTAATGTTCTGTTTGATTTATCAGTTTGTTCATTTTTATATCTTGGTTTGGTTCACCCAACATTCATATTTGTCTTGTTTTGTAGCTGTATTAAATCTCTCTCTCTCTCCCTCCCTCCCACCCTCCCTCCCTCTCTTCTCCTCTCCCCCTCCTCTGTGTGTGTGTATGTGTGTTGTGTATACTAAGGGCTTCCCAATCTGGGTTGCAGAAATGTAGGCAGTAGTTAGAGTTTGCTATAGAGCTGTGGTGGCACAGTGTTACTTTCTGACTACATCTCTTGCTGTCACAATCTTCCAATAAAAGTTTCCTTTTGAAATGACTTCCATTTCAAGCATTCTTCTTTCTTGAGAAGACTAGCAAGGCAGGACCTTATAGCCAGCAGGGTTGAGGCAAACTCAACCTAGAGGGATGATGGGTACTATGGCAGAAAAGCCAGTCCTATGGGGGTTCCACCAGCTGACACCTGTAGCATGTCCCTCCTGCTAGATTGGATATATGACTGGTAAAGACAATCAAGATGATAGTTCCATTAGCCCCAAACCATATAGAGCTTTAAGGTTAACTACTGAAAGCTCATATTTCACCCAGAATGAAATCAATGAAGCTCATGGAGCAGTGGTGTCACATGCATGGAATAAATAATATAATTAACTGAAGTTTAATCTGCTGAAACTTCCAAATGTCTTCAAGAGCAACCCCATGTACAACATATTGCAGTCATCCAACCATGGGATCATAAGGGCATGAGTGACTGTGATCAGCAACTATGTTGAGCACACATGTGGCAGACTTTGGATGAATAAGGATAGTAGTGAATAAGGACTGTGTCAGTAGTTATACAAAATGTTTCTGACTGATCCATATTATTTGTTGCTGAGAACATTTGAGATTGTTCATAAACAGCCCTTTCATAGTTACAAATGTGCTCACAAGAAGTTTAATATTCTGGCACTGTACTATATGACATATTCCTTATAGCAACAGGAAAAACCAACATAACTAGCAGGATAAATTTTAAAAACATTCCTTACTGAATTATGAGTGTCATGTTTCATTATAAATTAATTTATGACTGCTTACTTTAGACTTCATCTCCATTTCCTTATCACAGCAGTTATTTTGCCATGAATAGATGATCATTAAGTAGATTGTGTGTGATAGATAGATAGATAGACGATAGATAGATAGATAGATAGATAGATAGATAGATAGATAGATAGATACTATAGATAGTCAGACAGACAAACACAAACATATATATATTCTTACATAAACTATAATAAATCAAAATGTGTGTGAGAATTGTGTAGCTGTTCTGCTATGGATAATTATTTTTCAGGGCCCATTTTCCATGCTGCAATTAATTTGAAAGAATCATTAAAGCAGTTGCTAAGAAATATTTACTTTGCCACTGTATATAAAATTTTCACAACTCTCAAACTCATAGCATGGCAAATATGCAGTGCATTTATATTACACGTGCAAATATAAGTAATATGTTGTTTTACAAAATAGTTTGGAAAGAGTGCTTTGCTTATTTTACCAACAGTTTTTTAAAAAATGCCCAGCCTTTAACATGCTACCTGCTGGAGGTTTCAAAAACAATATAAATAGGTCCTCCTGCCCAAGTTTCTGAACTTACTGAATGCATCTGGTTTGTTACTGTATAACCCAAAGAGCTGGACTAGAATAAACATTAATTTAAATCAGCAGAGTTCCCCGTTCTACTAAAGTTGCCATATCTTGGCTCCTAAAAGGACTATAAGATGCAGAAAGTAATTCAGAAAACATTCACTTTGAGGCCACTTAGCAGATCTCCAGATATTTGAAATCTAAATTTAGTAATATTAATTCTAGCTCCTGCAAGATTCCAGAAGAACTGTGATTGGGACTTTCTAATGAATAGCATATAGTTTAAAGTTATCTCCATTTGTTTCGTGTTGAATTCTAATATCACCATATCACCTGAAGTGCAACAGGATAAGATTGGGTGATGGAATGTGGATCAGCAGCAGAAGGACTTGGACATCTATAGACAAAGCAGGAGCAGGGAGGAAATATGTAAACATATGTGAAGATATCTAGATATAAACCTGTGACTTATATACTTGCACCTATGACTTACATACTTGCACCAAACTTTGGGACTCTTCTGTGTAAAGATAGAATTTGGATCATGATGTCACTGCAGGCAACTTCTTAATAGTTGTGGAAAATAGAAGTTAAAAAATAGATTGTCAGCACAAGAAATTCCAATGTCAGAGGATGGAGTTAATTTTACCTGGTCTCATATATGTGTAAGAAGCTTGTTCAGAAATGACAGCATGAATTCTCAATTCCATAAACCAGAATGCAACTATAAATCAAAATTATGAACCATGAAGTCCAAGTTCTTTGCTATTGCAATTTTCTGAATTTCTGCATTCAATTACTAAACAGCATAAAATGCAAGGTACTTAGAAAGGGATCTCTAGGTGTTATCCACCAGCATGTGAATTTAAAACTCAATAAAAAGTATTGTGACTCTTTATAGACTAATAGATACATTGTGACATAAGCATACATATTATGACAAATCAATTCATATTTAAGGCAGCCTTCCCATCCTAAGGTTCTCACAATATATTGAGCATGCCAGTTTCAGAAATCTGGCCTGCCAAGAATAAAAATGTTGGAAGAATAAATTCAGCTAATCTTAAATGCATTGGGTTGTGAAAAACTGCTTTAAATTTTGGCAATATCTATTTTTTTTGGTCTTATTTGTAACAGACTTCTTTTTCCTCTAAGCATACTTGAAACCATCAGAAACTGGGACGTCTGTTTTAAAAATAAAGAATCAAAGTAAAGGAATACATCAACCTTACTCTTTCTATACAATAAAGAAAGCCCTTCAGCATGCCAGAAAAGCATGAGAATTATTACTGCATTAGAGTTTAATAGGCCTACTGGTAGTCCTCAAATTGTGACCATAATGGAGCCTGCCAATGACAGTCATAAGTCATCATGGTCATAAAGTGATCAGCCATGTGATTGATATGATTTATCACCTTTTTATTATTAAGTGAACCCATGATGCACTATTGGCCAATTTTGCTAAAACCCAGAAGTAAATGCCAGGGTTTTTTTTTTGCTTCCTTGCTTCCTTGAGTGTTATTTTGGGTTTTGTTAATAATCAACCTTGTAGTGTAAAATCTTTCAGTCCCAGGACCACTCAGTCTCTTATGGCTTCATCCATGTTTAGGAATTCGCATGCTTCGGTGATATCCCTCAGAGTTGCAACGAAATCGCTGATGCTCTCACCTTTTTTTTGGTTGTGCCGATAAAATTTGTGTTGTTTGATGAGGCAGGAAATGATTGATATATAGTGAGCCCTCAGTATTCTTTCCAGGTCCAGCCAGGCCATCATTTTTACATCGGTGGGTGCCACTAGTGCTTTGGCCATCTTGAATACAGCAAGGCCACAATGTATGAGGAAGCTGGCTCTCTTCCTGTGTTTGGATATGTTACTGAGATTGCTCTCTTCGAGGAACATGAGGAATCAATCGGTGTATGATTCCCAGTCTTTGGTTACTGGATCGAACGGTGCAGGTAGTGTGTTGTTTCCGGCCATTTCATCTCGATGACTTGCTGGTGTTCATCGATCGCCAAATGCTCACTGGTTCCCTTTGTCTCAGTATCCCACCTTCATCGCAGGGGAGGGTGACTGTCAGAACTCTGAATCTGATTTATAAGTGTTAGATCGCGGGAATGAGACTGAGGACACCAGCATAGTAACCACTTTTCTTTACTTCATTCTAGGACTGTGTGCCGAAGAAACCACAGCAGCTCTTTTGCAGTGGAGCTGCTCACGGCTGTGGCCAGTGACAGTTCTTCAAATTGCCCACCACCAGGGACCAACCAACCAATTGCAGGTATGTTAATACATAGCAAAAAGTATCCCCCAGGTAGGTCCATCTTAATTTTAAATAGTTGGTAAGTGATCAGTCATAAACTGAAGACTATCTGTGCTCTTAAAATCCACAACAGTAGATGGCAGCAAACTTATTTTTGTTTGCTGCCATCTAGTGGCCACCGTGAACTTTGAAATCCAGATGTGATAGCTCAGGTTTTCATTGTTAATTTCACAGAATAATAGGACTGGAAGGGGTTTGGAAAGGGTGTTTGGAGGTCTTCTAGTATAATCCCCCAACCTCCACAGAAATTTATTCTTCTCTTCTAAGACTGACCAACTATTATTCTTTCTGTAATCCACAGTCGTTTGGATTATCCAATGGAATATATGTTTCAAAAATCTTCTTAACAAGAAAAGTTTTCAGATAAGTGTTACAATTTATGAGGGGATGTGCAGTGGTAGGATTATTTTTTTTTATTACTGGTTCTGTGACTTGGTGGGCCTGGTATGGCTTGGTGGGTGTGGCTTGGTGGGCAAGGCAGGGGAAGGATACTGTAGAATCTCCATTCCCTTCCCACTCCTGGGGGAAGGATACTGCAAAATCCCATTCTCTAACCACCCCACTAACCTGATTTCCAGCTATGTTCTCCTGTGCAGGGCAACAAAAGAATACCCAGCTGATCAACCAACTTGGGAGGCAGAGAATAGATGGGGGTGAGGCCAGTCAGTTAATAAAGAGCCTTTTCCCCCAAACAAAGCTAGTTGTATCATTGATAATGTGAAATATTAAAAGAAGGAGAAGGAGGACAGGACCGAAAGAAAAGGGAAGCAAAAGTTTAAATAGTTTGATTCAAAATCCACTTCTGTTTTGATGGCCAGTGTTTTGAGGACATGATATATCAAATTTCTATTTCCTTATTTTGCTAACTCAGAGAAAAAGAGTTGTGTTTTGGTGCCTGGAATGATAACAGTGTCAAATATCTTTTTCCACCCAGGGGAAAGCTTCCAATCTCTCTCTCCCTTCTGGATATTTTCCTGTCATTCAGGAAGACCTGTTTTACTGTTTGAGAAATGGCAATGCCAATAAAGCCCAGAAGGATGGAAGTTCAGCCTATCTCCTCTCCTCTTTAAGATATGTCACATAGCTTTGGGTAATAGCAGGCAGGTGCAAGTTGTACCATACTTGATATGACATTGCTAATCAAAAGGAAAGGGAACAAAGTTCACCTGCTGCTTAAGAAATAAAGAAATGAAGAGGGTAAAAAGCTTTGGGAGACTGAAATTGTCCTCTGGCTCAGATTACAACATGAGAGTGGAACATTTGCCTGGTATAGGAGATGAGCATTACCAAAGATAGGCAGTCTGATCCCCTACAGTCTGCAGAGGTTTTTGGCCCCAAACAGTATGAGCAAAGACAAGGAACTATGGAAGTTTGAATCCAAACTATCTGCCCTGAATTAGACTCCCTATCCCAGAGCATTATCAACTTTCAACAATCCAGGGACTTCCAATGGCGTTTCCATCAAAGATGGACCAGAGACCGCGATCGTGTGTCGCTTTGATCCATACTTGCTCTGTTGGAGGCAACAGAACCATCTGACCCATCTTGTAGGGCTGGGAGAAGAGGGGGAAGCTGCCAGTTTGGTTGAGGGGAGCCACATTTCCCCTTCCTGGCTTGGTTCTTACTCTCTGAGAAGACAGGGAGAAGCGGCAGTTTAATGGCTGCCCTGAAGACAGGAAACTGTTGGGACCTAAGTTTGTGCTGGAGAGTGGAAGTGGTGAGCAGCATATAACTGGATAAAAGATTTTGAATATTTTTTTTTTTGGAAACCCCAAAAAGAAGAAAGAAAGAGTCCTCGCTTGGAAGAATGGTAGCAGTGAACGGAGAATAAGAGGAAAATATAAGGTAAAGGAAAAACTGGAAATAAAAGAATTATATGAAATAGAGGATTACAATTCTGAGACTAACCATACCAGACGTTGGACATTAATTAGGGCATTGGATCTAAAAACGCTGGACTTTCTTTGGATGGATTAAAAAAGGTTAACATTACATATTACGCCGACAAAACAGAGGTTTAAAAAAAACCCCTTTTGAAAAGAAGGGAATGATTTTTAATATAGAGCACCACTTTATTGGTAAGATTTCTCTTCTTTTTATGGTTTTATGGAAAATTACTTGTTCTATAAAATATTTGAAGAGGAAGAAATGGAAATTAAATATTATAATGCCAGCCAAAAAACCCCGAGGAAGTTTTTTTTTTTAATCAGGGGCACTGTGTGGAAGTTGACTGTGACAAGAAAGCAGAAGAAAAGAGGAAAGGAGAGACAACAGGGAAACGTTCGGCCAGGACTATAATAAACAAATATTGATCTCTTTAATAAAGAAATGAGAAATAAGCAAAAGATTTAATTCCAGAACTGCAAACTGTGAGAGGTATGTTAAACAGAAAGAATTGGGGAACCTTAGAAAAGGGAAAAACTGGACACAATGCATTATTTGTAACATAATGGCAATTGCAGTCTTGCACGCCGCTAAAGAACAAAGAGCTCAGAGATTGCATGAGTCAGTAACGAGGGAAAACAACAACCCAGAGCATAATGAAGATGTCAGAGAACAAGCGCCAATAGTTGCCAAAGGATATAAAAGGAATTAAAATAGAGACATTGATAACAGAGACAACAAATAAAAGAGATAAGGCTCCCAAGACTAAGAAGAAGAAGAAGAAGGAATTATATAGGAAGAAACCCCAAAAAAGAGAACTTGAAAGGGGTGGGGAAAAACATGGCTGACAGGCAGAGGGGAATAAAGATAATACCAGAAGGAAAAAAGAAGAAAGACTGGGGAAACCTAGAAAAGGGAAAGCTGGCTAAAATTAAAAGAAATACTAAAGCTGAAAAATTTAGAGATAAGGGTTAGGGATTCTATAAGGGGGATACCACATGGAAATGTATATTGCTATTTAGTCTAAAACTTGCTGGGAAATATTTTAGGATTGTTTAATCATATATATATGAATATGAATTATGCCATTATAAGCTCTTTCTTTGGAGGATTAAAAACAGGGGAATGGAAATGAATTAAAATATATAGATAAACTTTGGAAAAATGGAAAGGAAGAAAAATATGATTATTAATGATTATAAGTAAAGTGAAGAGAAAAAGAGACATATTAAGAAGTTATTTTAGTGATTTACTGGGGGGGATACTTTAAAATATATACATTTCAAAATATATAGTTGATTATTTAATGGACATTAGAAGTGTACAATGAGAGTATTTTATTATGATTAAAGTAGAGGAATGAAAAATACCATGTGGATCCTAAATATATAGACTTTATTTTGCCTTTACTCTTTTTAGATTGTTTATTATATATTGGCTTAGAGAAAGTTAAGGATTATAATGATGTGTCATGTAAAATAAAATAGATGGTAAGCTGAAAATGGAAATAATAAATAAATAAATAAAGAATTGAAAACCTATGTGTGGATGAAATGATCTTGATCTTGAATTAATGAATTGAAATATGAAATGCAAAATAATTTAAAGATGAGGGAAATGGATAATGATATGAGTTGATATTGTATAAGATTAATGGAAATAAAAGTATGACTATGTACAAGTGTTATAATCCGGAATCATGTTGCTCACATGAAGAGATGTGTAAAATTAAAAGAAAAAAGTTGTATTAAAAAAAACCCAATTATACATCCAAATTAAGAAATACAGATTTAAGTAACACCTAGACATTTAGATTTCTAACCTTCACACTGAATTATTATGCCCTTCAAAACATTTCAACTTGCCAGTTTTTTTTAAAATATGCCTATGGATGTGATCAAAACAAGCATCTCAAGTTGTATATATTAAATATTTATCCATAATTATTTATGCCAGCATAGCCATAAATATGAAAAGCTATTGCATCCACCAGGAAACGCACCTGCTAATGCTTTACTTTAAACTACAGATACTCTACATGCAGTCCTTTTAGTTTAGCTGATATTACTGACAGCTGATATAATCCACAAAGGAAAAGGTAAAGCTAAATTAAAAGTGAGAAACACACAATCAATTCAAGTTAGTTCAAAGTCCCAAGCCAAGCTAACATTCAAATGTTCCTTTAATCAAGGGGAACCAAGTGTGTCTGTCCAGCTTTGTAGTTTTCCCATTCCAGAAAAGGTCTCAAGATATCCTCTGGCCATTAGTTGGGATTCAAATATACCCCTTGGCCATTCTGAGTCATTCATCTTCTTTTATCCAATCACAGATTTTTACCAGGCATGGCTGTAAGGCAAAACACTACTGACAGTCCATCCGCCAACAGCAATCAAGGGTTAGAAACAACAGTAGAGCATATCCACAAGAGCTTTTAACAAGAACTCTCAGCTTGTCTTGAATTGTTCATTTTCTCCTCAGTTCCCAATGATGTCTATCTGGTTTTATATTTTTCTGGGATCTGGTACTGCATCTTGTTAAATTTATCACAAGCTTCACAAAAAAAGTAGCCTCATGGCTGTTATTGTTTGTAAGATTTGAATGACTTCCTTAGGCATAATGATACAAAAATAGAATTTTGTTTGCTGTGTTCATCAATTTCTATTTGCAATGTCCATTGAAGAATGCAAGGAGAGGAGAAGGAGAAAAGCTCGCCCCTGCAAACAAGAGGGCGGGGGGAGAAATACCCATCTGAAATCCAGCTTATCCTAAAATAAAACAGTACATCTCAAATTAATTTTTATTTAACATTCAAGCATGAGCATAAGGTTCATATCAAATTTTCCACAGCCCTGTCACTATTTGGATCTGCTCTCGGGACTCTTAAGACACCCAAATGCAGAAGTGTTGAAAATCCTGGCTGGAGTATATTGACAGCCTAGAAGAGGAAGGAGGAAGAAGGAGGTGCCCACCTCTGCATTTGGCTTTTGGAAACGCAATTCATCTTTTGCTTTATGAGCACCAAATTTACCAACAGGTTGGAGTCATTAAAAAGAGACATCTATCAAAAACCTCAGATGTCCCACTGACATTGTGTAAAATAAATCATGAAATTGTCAGCCTCCTCTCCCATTGAAAAGATCGTTGCCAACCATCTTTAAACCATGGAAATGTCTAGTCTAATGAAAAAAATGTCTAGTTTCATGAAAAGAAGGACTGGGGGTGACATGACAGGAGTGTTCCAATATCTAGGGGACTGCCACAAACAAAAGAGAGTCAAGCTATTTTCCAGAGCACTTGAGGGCAGGACAAGAAACTAACTGAGGAGAAAAGCTGATAGTTAAAACAATTAATCAGTGGAACAATTTCCCTCCAAAAGTTGTGGGTGCTCCAACATTGGAGGTTTTTAAAAAGGGATTGTACAACCATTTGTCTGAAATGATATAGGGTTTCCTGCCAGAGCAGGGGGTTGGACTAGAAGACCTCCAAGGTCCCGTCCAGCTCTGTTATTATTCTAATCTACACTTCTATTCTAAATAACTATGAGCGGACAAAACTAAATTGTAATATCCTCACCCCGCCCCTCATAGCATCTTCTTATCAGGCTGATTCTGAAATGAGAGGCAATAGAAGGGAATCTGAGTCAGGCTGATTTTTCATTAGCTTTTTTCTGGCAATGGCAGAGCGTCTGGCATTTCCTATATGGCAGCATTAAGTGACTAGAGCACTGTCTATTAAAATAAGAGTTAAGAACTTCAATAGCTCTTCTGTATGAAGCTGTCAGTTATGGAGGATTCTGTGATGGTGACATTGATTTGTCCATTCCAATGGAGGGATAGGGGGAAAGTAAGGAGTTTTGTACACAGGGGAATGAGAGAAGAAATAGGTTTAATTAATCTTAAATGTCTTTGCACTCTGAAAATTGTAGACCTGGAAGAGTTCCTGTACTAACATGATTAGCAAATATTGACTTTTGAGTACAATAATAATGTGTCATCCGAAACCCTTGATAAGTAACTTAAGTACTTCCTTAGCTTGTGCCTTATTAAATTAGATGGGGTATATGGTTGAGACACATTATACAAAGCCTCACAAATGAGAAATCCACCCTAAAGATTTTAACATTGATTAAAGGAGAGAAATGTTACAATCAAATGGAATTCACAAGGCCACATTCTCATCTGTGTGATATTTAGGGTCAAACAACCGGTGACAGATCAGCTACGTACGTTTTGCTCTCACGGGCTTAAGATATTTGCAGAACAAACGCAGAGCTGAACTGAGTGGGAACAGCTCTGTTTGCTTGCCTGTGTGACTTTTTGACTTACATACAAAGCAGAGAGGGAGGACTTATTGATACAAGAACAAAAGTAATGTAAAACACAGATCTACCACCACAGAAGTTTTGTAGTCAGCCTTGTTGTGTCATATAAAGTGGCAAGGTATTCTCTTTTCAGACATGATAGCCCTCTATAAGAAGGGCTTTTGTTCAAAAGCATTTCTATTGTACAAAAAGGTCACCTGCTAATTTCCAAAAAGTTGTGATCTATAGCAAATGCTTGATAACACAATGAACTGAAAGGAGTTAAGAGAGTTGTAACTCTTAACATTTGGAGAACCCTGTTGCTGTTTCTGACTGTATTTAACAGGATGCTAATTCCAAATCAGATCTAAACTGAAACAAAAGTTTTAAAATGTGAAAGGAGAAGATGTTTTGAAAATGTTAATCATTCAGATTAGAGACTCACTGAAGAAAAACACAGTACAGTATAACTCTTCATCATGAAATAATCTCTGATCAGGTTGCCTAGATCACAGGCTACTCTGTTATGGTTCTGTTAGTAGGTTCTGTTAGTATTAAAATAGTATTTTCAAATTTTCATATATAAATAAATATTTGCTTAGTTCTAGCTATGCTGACATTTTGTTTTATGTTGCTTTCTCTGTAGTCTATTGAACTTGATCTTAAACAACAATAAAAACCTGTACAAATTGCTTTAAAACCTATTGTGGACTTGGAAGATATAAACTTATGAAGTCCACAGGATGACCTTGTGCCAATCAGGTAAGATAGATTGCTACCCTAAGGAGAGAATTAGGGAAATACCCAGGCCTTCCACCTTGAGCTTCCAGAGGATAAATTCTTTATAAATGCAATAAATAATAATTTAAAAATAATTATAGTTTACTCATTTGATAAAGTACTAAAAAGCAATGAATTAAAATCAAGAGTTCAAGTCCTATCTTGGACATGAAAGGCAGCTGGAGAACTTTGGGACAGTCATACCCTCAGCCCTGGGAAGAAGGTACTGGCAAACCACTTCTGAATATGTTGCCAAGAAAATTGTGTGGACTTGTTCCTGCAATCATTATGAGGCAGGACTGATTTGATGATCCATAGCCACAACTTCTAATTGAGTCATGTAATTCCTCTTCTGAACCACATTGAACCTACTCCTTGATTAATGGCATTTGGCAGATTGAACAAATAAAGAAAACATACCCCAATAGGGAAAGAATGTTGTTTTTTATCATTTTTCTTCAGACTTTCCCTTTTCCTTCACAGTCTTATGAGTGCCAAGTTAGAGAGAAAAATAATAAAAAAATGTGATCAATCGTTGTTATGAAAGCCAGTGTATATCAGTCTCTTTTTCTACCATCACCTTAACTTCCAAGGGAATTTTATAAGTATTCCTGGGTTGATAGATGTGAAGCAGAATATTTAACAGATCTAAATTTAGTGCTATTTGTGCATCTATCCCTATGCATGCATGCAATTTTTGAATTTCCAGCATATAGAGAGCTGTAAAAAAGTGCATTGTTATAAGAAGTAATGTAATATCACATCACACGTATCATATATTTGATAGTTGGAGGTTGGTCATTCTGAAACAGTAATGGATTTTCCATTAAACTTGTCAGTAATTGCTTAATTTCCTCTGAGATAGATTTGGTTCCTAGAGATAAATTATTCCTTCACTTTATCTGGCACTGGAGGAATCTTGCAATATTTTTTTTTTAAGTGAAGGTATGAGGAATTTGCTTTATCGCTTACCAAACTGTAGCGTTTGATGATCCTGCAAAGCAATGACATGCTCATTTTTGAGCAAAACAGTAATGGGCTGATGGACAAGGAAAAGACTTGATCAAGTTGTATTGGTAATAAAATGGACATACATTGGCAATGAGGACTGATCCAAGAAGAAATATCTAGTGCTTGTTTGGCCCCTTCTCAGTTTCCTGATCAAGTGATCTAGACCTAGTGCTGAGCTCATTTAATCTAAACCCATATGCTCCTCTTTCTGACATTGTGCCCAGATAATATCCTAAATGAGGATTGGCTGCTAAATCAATCAGTTGAGCCTGATAGGACAACAGCAGTATGGATCCAATTGGGGAAGTTCGAAAAGATGATGCCTATTTCACTGATCTCTGTAGGATTTTATTATAGCTTAAATGAACATGTCGTCTTTACATTTTGTACAGTATCATGAATTTCACAGAATAACTGTGGTATACATTCATTATTTGTGACATTCTGACAGATGCAATCAATCAATAGATTATGGATGATAGCCGTATAATTTTAGTTTTATGGAAGGCTAACCAACACAGATTGTCAGGAGCTTTTGAAGTTAATGCACAGAAGGAAATCTTTGTCACACTTGTGTGCCTGTGGATATAGGCAAGCATCATTCATTCCTCTCTCTTCATAAGGTTTAACTTAAAAATGTGTACACTAAGTCAAGAGTTAAAAGATGTGATCTTCTTTTCACTGAAAACTGACATATCTTATGGTATTGATTAGTTTTCCAATGGTTTTACAGCTTGGACATCATACCTATGAGAGACTTCGGAATGGAAGGGGGGAAAATGAAGGCTGCATGGCTGGCAAGGGGGAGAAGAGGACTTCAAATGTCATCAAAGCAAATGGTCTGTGAATGTTTCTTCAAAGCTACTCATTAGTTGGCAAGCTATCTTGCCACAAAGGTTGTAAAGAGCTTTTCCTGGAGGGGAAGGTATGACAAAATGCACTTCTTGGCAAGACACTTTTAGCTTAAATTGCAGGTCACATTAATTCTTGCTTGAAACATGAAATTAATTACAGGTTTAACATATTTTGTGAAACTTTGCCAGAATTACTCGGATAGTCCATTCCCACCCCTCCTTTTTATACATTTTGCCAGGAATAGACCTCAGGCCTTTTCTGTACTCTAATGAAATTATAAATTGACTTGAATTCCAATGATGCTTGGCTAAAATGAAGAAAATTAAAAATGACTTCGTTACAAGGTGATGTATCAACTGATTATTGCTGAAAAGAGCTTCCCAACTCATCAATGACAGAATAGATCAAGAACAGAGGTTCACTGCCTCATTGGATGTGGTTGTCCTGCCAATGATTTGGAATCTACTTCTGATCTCATTTGTCCTTCCAGTCAAGTAACTGCCATAAGGAGAGTTGTAGTAGAATTCATATACCACATGAAAAGAGCTGAAGTTTGAATTTACATTCAACTTGTGCTAAATAATGGGGTTTTGTTCTGACAAGTGCAAATACACTTTTCTTCTTACATCAGGATTCTAACTTTTCATGTGCCGGTTGTACATTAGGCACCTCTTTCAGAAATCTATGGGATTTCTACCAATCTAATTGCTTTTTTTCATCCTTTTAACTAAAAAATGTTAATTAAGAAGCCATTAAGTTAAAAAATAAATCATTACCCTTTACTGCCACCCTTATTTTCAAAATTTACCTTTGAATGCCATATCAATGGGGTTCACTAATGCTATTTGAAGATAAAAATGGTAACCCAGGGATTTGAACATATCCCCATCTGTTCCAAAACAAAGACAAGCTGGAAATAGTGACAATTTTGGGAAACTAGAAGAAATAGTAGACAGACTTCTTATAAATAAATGCTTTGTCTCTTGCTATATTAACTAAAACAGCCATTTGTGAGAATCTTTCCAGTATGCATTTAGAACTCTTAATGTATCATAAATGTGTTTATTCTGTGAAAAGTTAGAAGAGGTTTCATTTCTATTAACACACATACACAGAAAAAGAGGTAGAATTTCTGATATTTTTTTTTACTTCTTTAATAAGCTTTGGTGATTGGAAGAAGTTGGCTTAAATCATTTTGGGTAACTGGTAATTTGCTTTTCTCTCTGTCTTATGGCAAGGTGGGTTCTACTTCTTCATTGCATTAGGCCATAGCTGGCTGGAGAATTCTGGGAGTTGAAGTCCACAAGTCTTAAAGTTGCCAAGTTTAGAGCTCTCTGCTTTAGGCAGCTCAATCAATCACGTTCCACAATATCTTCTGCCTATTTATTACATTAATTACATCTACCTTTCCTCTAGGAGTTCAAAGGATTTTTTTTCATCCTCATAAAACAAATCTATGAAATAGGTTGGATGGAAAGAGAGCAGCTGTTCCAAAGTCTGCCACTGATCACCAAGGTCTTTTCTTTTCAAGTCCAACAGTTAATCAGTGTCCTCCAAGCCCTCCTTAATCTCAAGTGGTGAGGGTGCTGAATTTGGGCTACACAGCTCTTGAGCAAGTGGCAGCAGGAGACTTCCTCGTTTTTGTGTCAGAGTGAGTAGTGGGAACAAGGGAAGGTTCCCAAAAACTGCTTGCCTGGCCAGCCCTTTCAAAATATTGCCTAACTATCTAATACTCACAGCTTTTCTGAACCTTATGTGAGTATTTCATAATTTCTTTTCTATGGTAGAAAATAAATTCCTGTATTAATTTCTACTAAATTATTCTAATTCAAATCTGGCTCAACGACTAGAAGAAAAGTCCAAAAAAAAAAAAACCCAATCCCATGGTTCCTTNCCAAAAAAAAAAAAAACCAATCCCATGGTTCCTTTTTGGGAATTTCCAAAACACAACTGGATTTCATCCAAAAGGGTATTCTGCTCTTCACTTTGGTTTCCCTGAGGTCACCAAGACCAAGAGTGGGAAGGAAGTGGAATTTACAAAGAAGCTTTTAAACAACTTTGAAAGCTGTAATAACAAAAAAAAAAAACTAGCATACTGTCATCCCATTTCCCCACGACACCTTTACTTACTAGAGTAATCCTTTTTAAANAAACAACTTTGAAAGCTGTAATAACAAAAAAAAAAAAACTAGCATACTGTCATCCCATTTCCCCACAACACCTTTACTTACTAGAGTAATCCTTTTTAAACTAAGATGATATCTTCTCTGTGACTTCCCTTAAATCAGATTGTTTCAAGGCTGTGTTGTGTAGATGCAGCCTAAAAGGTGCAGTTAGTATCAAGCAACATTGTAAATAGTAGTTTGTTGCATTATATACCCCCTTAGGGCATTATGAAAACATTGCTAATAAGTGGTAATAGATTAATTAGTTAGTCCATTGTCTAATAAAGTCAAGTTTGTCATTGGATGGGTTACTAACAATCATATATTATTCACATGGGTTCCTCATTTTCTTTTCTTTTTTTTTACAAATTTTTATTAGTTTTCAATAAACAAACATACACAAACAAAACACAAGACATCAAAACATAAAACCTTCTTTTTTTTTTTTTTTTTTTTTTTTTGTTGGAAATGGCTTAGTCCGGGTTACATCATTTTATACAGACATAGATTCAAAATTCATGCTCACTTTTTATCCCATTTCATATCTTATTTACCATTCAACATTTTCTATATAGCTTCTCCCCTCTTTTCACTCTCTAATTCTATTTTATTTCATCTCAGTTTAAACCATTATACATATTTCTTTGTCTGTTCTATTTCAATTTTCTATTATCTTTTTCTCATTAACACAAAATTTCTCCTGTAATCACTGATTGAAGTATGATGCCTTTGAATCTTTCCCTAAATTTAACACTTAAAATAATATATACTTTTCATTCTGATTCTGCTTAGTACATTCTAAAGCTAATTACTATATGATCAAAATAAAATAAGAAATAATAAGTTTCTAAATAATTACAACAATAATCCATAGCAAATTAAACTCTATTATTACATCAGTTTTCTACCATTATTTCAGGTATAAATACAAGCAATATAAACTTATGTACTTTTGCAGAGTCCCTTTTTTTAAATCATATTTTACCCACTATTTCTGAATAAATAGGTGGGTTAAAATATGATTAAAAAAAGGGACTCTGCAAAAATCTTGTTTCTTTACATCTTATTTTAAACCTTTATCCACTTCTCTTCCCTTTTTCCCTTCTTTTCTTCTTCTATTTCAGTTTTTTATTATCTTTTCTCATTAACACAAAGTTCTCCTGTAATCACAGATTGAAATATAATACCTTTAAATCTTTAACCTAAGTTTAACACTTTGAAATAATATAATACTTTTCAATTCTGATCTCTACTGAGTGCATTCTGAAGTGCTTTACTATATAATAAAATACGAAAGAATATAAGATTTATAATAATAGATTAAACAATAATCATAGCAATTAACTGTAATTATTAACATCAATTTCTAACATATTTAAATATAAATAAAACAATACAATCTTGTGTACTTTCTTTTTTAATTATTATTTTTACCAGTATCACTAAATCGATCTTGTTTCCTTTACATCTTGTTTTTAACCTTTATAACTTCTCTTCCATTTGTCCCTTCTTTCCTGTCAATCCTGCCTTTACCCCTTGTCTCCTAGTATATCTTTTATCCTGTTTCTATTTCAATTTTCTATGTCTTTTCTCTTTAACACAAAAATTCTCCTGTAATCACAGATTAAAGTATAACACCTTTAAATCTTTCCCCTAGATTTAACACTTAAAATAATATATACTTTTCATTCTGGTTCTGCTTGAGTTACATTCTGAACTACTTCCTGTATTATAAAATAAAAGAGAACAGTAAGTTTATAATATAGTTAAACAATAATCCATAACAATTAAGCTCAGTTATTAAATCCAATTTTCTAACATTATTTCAAATATAATACAACAATACAATCTTATGACTTTGCAGAATCTCTTTTTTAATCATATTTTACCACTATCTCTTGAATAGATCTTGTTTCTTTACATCTTGTTTTAAACCTTTGTAACTTCTCTTCCTTCCCTTCCTTCTTCTGCAATCCTTTCTTCTGCAATCCTGTCTTTTTATACCCCCTTGCCACCTTCTTGATCTCCACCTTCTTTTCTGTATTTCTCTTTCTGTTGCTTTCTAACATTATATCGATTTTTCATCTTATTTTTCACTTTTTTGGTTTGTTTTTTTAAATCTTAAATTCTCCTTTCCCTTAAATTCTTAAATTCTCTTTCCCTTCTTTCCCTTTTCTTCCCCAGCTAAAATTGTTTGTTCATTAAAGATGGCTTCTTCTTCATCGCAATCTTCTTGTTCTTGTAGTTTCTGGTAAAGTATAAATTGCCATTTCTAAAAAATGGAAAACAGATCCAGAAGAGCTCTTCCCTTCTTGGTCCTCTTCTTTTAGCTTTTTAAATTCAATTTTCAGTTCATCAACAGGTACTGCCATTGTAAAAAGTTTTTTTAAACAACCCAAATATTTTTAGTCTTTCAAATAGTAATTTCCAAAAAGTCCCAAAGTCACCAAGTAATCCAAATCACACAGTCTGTTTTCATTTAGCACTTTCTTCTTTTTATATTTTCTCTTCCTGGGGCTTTATAGTTCAGTTATAAAAGCTCCAGTATGAAAATTATATCTTTTAGAAGTTTTCTTAGCAATTTCGTTCTAATATCTTGTAATACCAAGCAGCCTCCTCAAGGAAATCTTAATGTTAGTTCTTTCCTCTCCCTTCCCACTTATAGCAAAAAAAAAATATTTTTTTTTCAATGCTCAGAAATCTGTATTGTCCCCTTAGCTTCAGTTTTTCAATTTAATTACCTGCTGATGCCAAAACAGGTTTTTCCGATTTCTCCATTCATTTGCTATCACCATAAGGAAGGAGAGTGAGAAAAAACAAACTTTCCCTTTTTACTTTCATTCGCGGCTTCTTCCATCTTCATAAGGAACAATGTATCTTTAATAATACTTAAAGTCCAGGGCATTTAGGTATTACTTGTCATCCCGGTTAGCCAAAAAACTTTCACTTTCTCACGCTTCCTCCTGCACATTCTTATCCGATGAAAGCTTCTTTTGTGCGGCCATTACTGGCAGCCACTCCACCACTTTTGGAAAAGGGAGTTAAGCCAGCTGAGGAGGGGGGTTGCAATTCCCCCGGACCCCTGCTGAATCTCCCCTGTCTTCAGTTACCTCTATGGGGTAACTATAGCCCCCAAATCCAGCTGGATTGGGGGCACTCCAGCGGCAAGCGCAGCAGGAACTGTGCACGATCGCGGATTCCTGCCGCTGCTGAAGCCTTGCACCGGAAGTCATGGGTTCCTCATTTTCTTGACCATACACTGTTTTTCCATTAAGCCCTTGAGAGTCCTTAAAGAGAAATGTGATAGCAATATTGAAACATCTGAAGAAATGACATACAAGAGAGTTTTATTTTCTTTTGAGAGAGTTTTATTTTCTTTTGTCCCAAAGAAGTAGCTTGTTAAAATTATTACGAAGGAACTCCATCATCAGGAGAAACTTGATATACTTCCAGAGGACATGATGAATTCTCTTTTGTTTGAGATGCTAACTGATGACCAAGTAGCTCTCTGCCAGGGCTGCTTGAGTGGAACCTGCACTGATCAAAGGATGGAACAATATGATCTCTTTGGTGATTTTATGATTCTTTTTCTTTTCTTACATAAATTGCTTTTGAGATATAGCTCTTTTTTTGGGGTAATTTAGGGTTCCCCATTTTCTAACATTTCTAACATTTAATATGCGAGCACTGCATGGCTATCATGGAAGCTATATGATATCTGTGGTGCTGCATTTGATAGAAAGTTCTGATAAGAATATAATATCATCCATCTATCTGTCTGTCTGTCTGTCTGTCTGTCTGTCTGTCTGTCTGTCTATCTATCTATCTATCTATCTATCTATCTATCTATCTATCTATCTATCTATCAAAGTTATACTGCATCTTTCTATTGCAGACACACTAATACTGTTAATAACTAAAATAATTGCTGAGCCAGATTCAACTCCTGGTGACTTAATTGGTTTATCCATGCAAATTCCTTGGTATAATAAAATTTCTAGTTCCTTATTTGTTTGCTTTTGTTTCCCAGTTCAGTCCACAACCCTAGAATTTTCTGGTGATCCTTCTACTTATTAATCAAGAGTGATCCAATGTAGGTTTAGCTGATGTTGGCCACATCCATCTATAAAGATCACTGAATTAATGTAAGCATGTGTCCCTTTAGATGGTTTTGCACTACAATTCCTATGACTATTTTCATGGGGACTGAATCTAATACAATATTTGGCAGCCCACACAGATCCTCCATTACTGCCCTAGTCAACCGCCATTTCTCTCATCCATCCCTCAGAGTTGCTGAGTGACTTATTCACCTGCATTCCTTAAAGCACATTTAGCAAATATCACACATCAATTGCCTTTAAAAGCCGCCTTAAAGGTTCAATTTAGTTTGAAAGGTAAACTGTGGTTTATAAATCTTGAAAAACTGCTGAAAAGTCAAGGTTAAAAAAAACCCTCACTCCTAACCATGTAGCAACTCTGATTACAATATGAGCACAGATTTGTTGTAGTAAAAGCAGGTTTAGAGGCTATAATATGAAATAAAGATCACAATAAAAACCATTTCATAATTACCTTAAATAACTATTTGAAATTACAACTTTAATACATTCAATAAAAATATAAAACTAATCCAAAAATTACGACTACAAGTTGTGAGATTCTTAGTTTAAAAGATAATAAAGTAAAAATGAGCTGGGAAATAATGAGCTGGGAAATCAATGCACTAGCAAATAATTACCCATTCAACTTCTAAGGCTGTCGATTTATTTAATACCTAGTCACAGACTTTTCTCTCTCTTTATTGTCAGATTACAATCTAAAATATTTTCTCAGACTGCATGGAAGTGAATATGCAAATTATTCATTTGCACTTATATTAGATATTATGAGGTCAGCATTAACTCAAACTATGTTAATTACATTAAATTCAGATTACAGAGTTCTTTTCATTCTTGATGACTTTCTGAAGATGATCCTGTATGTCAAACATTCTCTTTGCCCCTTTGTTAATAACTGCAGAAAGAGACATCTATTGCTTGTTGCTTGAATTGCTCTTGTTCCACAATTTGATCAGAATGTTTTCAGGCTGAATCATAAAAAATAGGAAAAATGAAATGCAATCAAATATTTTGAAAAGTATTTAGGGCAGATGTCTGCTTTATAGAAGAGTATTCTCCCCGCTCTTCCTGGTAATATTAAAATATGGCTCCGATTCTAACTTTTGCCAGTATTTTAGTAGAAGACATTAAATTCCACCATCTGAATTTCAGTATTTAGATAATATACTCTTCCCTCCAGTGATTGTGTTGGGACTGACCCAATGTACATAAGTACATTCTAAAATCTTCCTCTCAGTCCCTTGGCATTTTTACAGTTGTTTTGTGATGTCTTTCCGATTCATCAAGCCATATTTTCTTTACAAATGGACCAGAGTCAAGCTGATTTAGGACCTGTTCACACTCTGCTTACATCCTTTCTTGACTTGCTGCTTCTGTGCCATCTGAAATGCATGAAACTTGGCATTCTTCAATTCTTCCGCTTGCTTCCAATCAACAGTGGTTGACTCTTGGTCATGTTCACTAGAATTTTCTGAAATTCAAGCTGTATAGCTAGACAAGATATAAACCAAACGAATAAGCATTGCTCCTAATTTCCTTGCTTGGGAATGCAAATAACAGAAATGGCAGATGAATTAAGAAACATGTAGGGATAGAATTAGGTTAAATGGAAACAGCCCTGTCTTATTAACAGAAGATTCTGGGAAAGTGTTGGGAAGTAGAATCAATCTTAAGATTTTTCATGTTCATTCAATGGATTTAGATATATATTTAATATCACAGGAGATATTGGACAGCACTGATTTTTTTGAAATTGAAAAAAGCTCTAAGGCCAGAAGGATTTCTCATAGAACAGTATAAAAAAGCTTAGCTGTCTCTCAAGCAGTCTGACATAAATACTGAAAGCTTTTTTTTAAGGGACCATTTTATTCTTCTAAGAGATTCATACAGTGGTTTTTGTTTTTGTTTAAAAAAAATCAGGAAAGAGCCCAATAAACTGTGCAAGTTAACACCCAATGTCTCTGTTAAATGTAAATGTAAAAATACTGAGTGCAACTCTGGCACAAAAATTGCAGCAGTGTTATCATTAATAATTTATCCTGCACAATCTGCTTTTATTGAAAGGACGCCAAGTTCTGATTATATCAAATGACTGGTAGAAATTTTTGCAATACAATCTTAAGAATTATGAAATGCCTATAGTGGTTTCATCAGATGCAGAAAAGGCCTTTGATGTGCTATACAGGTTAAATTTTTGGAACAGATTATAAAATGGATTTCCATTAAACATTATCTTTTTAGTAACTTATGTTATTCCAGTTCTTTCACTTCAGTAACTATTAATGCAATTATTATATCAAGTGATGTATCAAGAAACTCATCTAGGACATGCTTATCTCTTCTTATATTTCATTTCATGTTATCTTTGGCTTATACAATTAAACAATCCAATGTTTTTCAAGGTATACAGATAGGAGACATTGAAAACATGTTGTTTCTGCATGTAAATGATATTTTAGGCATTTTTAATTATTATCAAAATCTAGATTATGGAAGATATGCTAAATTTTTCCTAAATTTTTCCTATTTTCAGTTTATAATGAACTGAAAAAATGGTAGATTTTGGCAATCACCAACAAGGTTTTTATGGTAATATGAAAAAAAAAAGGGGGACATTAACTTTTATTAAGATTCTGTGAAATTTTGGAGGGAAATTGTTGCCAGGAAAATACTCTTCTTGGTAGATCTGAACATTTCATACAACAAAAAATAAATAAATCAATCAAAATAAAATTAAAAAGTTATAATAAAATAATAAATAAAATAATAAATAAATATTAAAAGAAACATACAAAAACTCAAAGGGCAGACTTGATGGACTATTGAGTTTGTTTCTGCCATCAGTTTTCCATGTTTCTATATTTTTATTTCAAAACGTAGAATGCAGATTAATGGTGACATTTAATAGAGGTTGAAAATACCTATAAGCCTACAGGGAAAAATAAATGTTGTGAAAATGTATATTACCTCAAGATTGGTATATATTTTAAGAAAAAATGTCTATATTAATTCCACTTACATGTTTTAAACAAGTTGTTTGATTAATACTTAATTTTTCTGGAATGGTCCAACAGGAAAGCTAGTTGTAACTTCCAAGAAAAAATATGGCGATTTATGTTCCTGATTTTTCCTTTTATTATGGAGCATATCTATACCATATTACAGTGAAAATGACATTAATTATGTACTATTATAGGCCCATGGAATAGTTGCACCATTTGGATCCCCTGAAATGATGGCATATGCTTGCTTTTAAAAATAGTATGAGCTCTGTTATATATCCAGCACTGAAAATGATCACATATATCATATCAGAGGTGGAATTCAGCAGGTTCTGACCAGTTCTGGAGAACTGGTAGTGGAAATTTTGAGTAGTTTGGAGAACCAGGAAACATCACCTCTGACTGGAGATTTTACAGTGTCCTTTCCCTGCCACACCCATCAAGGTAAAAATTGTTGAATCCCACCACTGTATCATACCATGTTCTCATAAGAAATTGAAACTTTGGAATAATCTTTGTTTCAAGAATGGAGGGTTTGTGAGATGAAGTTTGTTGTGAAGAGGGAAGATTGGAGATTTTGAAAGTACAAGATGAAAATGGGATTATTATCTGGAATCAGCTAATCAGAAAAAAAATATTTTAAAAATTTTGAACAACTGCAGGTAGAATATAATTGTTTATCAACAGCAGAAGAATCATACATTCACTTAAAGCATTATTATTTTCTTGGACCAAATGCACTGGCTGCCTTGAAAACACCCTTGATTTTGAATGTTTTAGAGAAGGTCCTTTTTTACCTAAACCAACAATTAAATTTTACTAGCAGTTTTAGATCTATTAAAATAAATATTGGCAATATGCCAGAAATTTGGGGCAGAGAATAAAAATGATTTATTTCAGGTTTTTAAGAACCATTAAATGTGACAATATTTACTATGGAGAATACAAACGACAAGTCTGACTAACAGAAGACACCCCTCCAGAACATAGCCTACAAGGGCCCCAATTATCTTAGACCGAGGCCTGGGAGAATACCCAGATCTTCAAGGTTTTCCCAAATGCTATACAGGTGGGAGATATATGGATACTGGGGCGCATTTAATTCTGGACAGCAGGCAGTATTTCATTCAGAGTTCCCAAATTTTGTCCCAAAAGTGCAGATGACCAACAGATGGCAGCAAAAAGAACTTTTTGTTTCTGTTGTTGCTGCCATCTTGTGGCCTCTGAAGGTTTCCCACTGAGGTGTAGCAGCATTACAATTTGACAATAGGGCTGCCAGTCAGTATACAGAAACTGTTTTGTATGCTGACAATCCTAGCTTCAGACTCTAATGTTTATCAGATGGGCTGGGAAAATTTTTGTCATGGAATCAGAGTTTCTGCCAGTTCTGCTAAAAATGGTCTGCTTCGGTATACTTCAGCTTCATATGCTTTTCTCTTTGTTGAAGGAAATATGCCTAATGATTAATTGTGAGGAACCATTATCCTCTTCTTTTTATATATTTTAAGTAGTGACCCATTCCCCATTAAATACTTTTCAGTCACACCAATTTCAGTGAGAAAAATCTTCACATGTTTACCACTCTTAAGCCCATGTCACACTGGCCAACGGATGCAAAAAGGACACAGCGGACGAGCAAAATGTTCCATCTTGTCCATCCGTTGTTATCCGCTCTCAAAAGGGGCAAAATTTGCCATAACCGGAGCGGATAACACGGACGTGGAGACGGAGGCGGAATTGCAAAGCGGATGTAGATGGAAGGCCCAAGCAGATGGAAGCGGATGGGAGCAGCATGGCCCATCTGCGGCTTCCGGCGGCCTCAGCAAAGGACATGCGAACAGAACGCGCATGCACGCGGATGAAGCTGGATTAGCAGAGGCGGAAGCTAGAGGATTGCAGAGTGGAAGCCTAACGGATTGCCCTGGTTTTGTTAATGCGCTATGCGGGGGGATGCAGTTGCCGTCAGCCCCGTGGATATAACGGAAGCAGCTCGGAAGCAGGTCGCCATTCAGAGGGAAACGTGCTGCCGGCGATTGGCTGCCTTGCCTGCCCTTGCCGTGCATGTCTGCCTGCCAGCCTTGCTGCCAGCGCTTGCTACCAGCCTCCCTGCAGCCCCATTGCTACCAGCCTCCCTGGCCAGCCTTAGCTGCCAGCTGCCTGCAAGCCTTGCTGCAGGCCTGCCTGCAAGGCCTCTGCTGCCAGCCTGCGCTGCAGCCTTGCTGCCAGCCAGCTGCCTTGCCAGCCTTGCTGGCCTGCCTTCCTCCAGCCTTGGTTCAGTTCTGCTGCAAACCTTGGTGCCTGCCTGTGCCTGCCAGCCTTCCTGCCAGCCTTGTGCCTGCCCCCTGCCAAGCCTTGTGCCTTGCTTGGATTGCAGCCTTCCTTCCAGCCTTGGTGCCTGCCTGCCTGTCAGCCTCCTGCCCCTGGCTGCCCAGCCTTGCAGTCTGCCTGCCAGCCTTTGGGTGCCTGGGCCTGCCTGCCAGCCTTCCTGCCAGCCTTGGTTCCTGCCAGCTCCCCCAGCCAGCAGCAACCCTACAACCATGCGGAAGCACCGCCAAGCCTCAGCCATCGGCTTCCACCCTGGCAAGAGGGACAGGGCTACCATCCTGCCCCCTTGGGCCGCACTCTGGGTTTCTGCTGGGCGTCTGCCAGCACGGGCTCGCTACTTCTTGGGGCTTGGAGCTTCTGCTTGCTATCTGGCTTCTGGAGGAGCTGATACAAGCACTCCCAGCCACCAGCCACCTTCCACAGACACCTGCACCCTTCACAACCTGAGACTGAGGGAATCAAGAGGAGTACCAGAGACTCATTTTTGGTCTTATAGCTTGTTGTTAATAAGTCTATTTTATGATTCACACACTTGCTTCTTTTCTTTTTTTATAAAGTCTTGCTGGAAACTTTTCGAAATGATTTAAGGCCCTTTGCATGCTTGTGGGATGGTGTTAATAGCTGTGGGTGGGCAGGGATACCTTTGGGAGGGGGTAATAGCTGTGGGATAGATAAACTCCAGTCAAGCATTTAGTGGACTCTATGGTCCACCCTCCCAGGGTGCCACACTACGGCCCTTTATTATCAATATGAATGTAATAATTATCCCACATGTCAAACATAACACAAACTCTTTATTTAAACACGCGTGTTCATTGTAGCAACCAACATACATGCCCAATCTCATCCGATGTGATGATGGACCAGGGCTGAAGAGAAGCATCCATCCAAGCATCTAAGATCCTGTCTTGCCACTCCATTGGTCCAGCGGGGGAGTTGCACCAGTGTCTCAGGGAGGTTGCGCTGCTTCTTCGCTTATGTGAGGCTCTGTTGGGCCTTGCACATCCTCAGTGTCGATCAGGTGTTCACCCTTGCTCTCCATTCCCAGGCTCCATGTCCCCAGTGCCTTTGCTGGAGTCCACGAGCCTGTTCTGCACCACTGGGGTAGCGGCAGTGGCATGAATTGTGAGGATGCTGGCAAGCTTCCATGATCCTCCTCACGGTCTCTGGGCAATGCTGCCATGGTGGCTGAGAAGTACCTGGAAAGCCTGTTGGCCAGGATGCCAAAGCTTCTCCACCACCCGCCTAGCCCATGACAGCCTGTAGTTGAAGATTCCTCGTCTTCACGGGTGAGGAGCGAAATTGTAGGGCTGTCATAGTAGGTTGTGAGGAGAGGCGTCTTCCACGATGAAGTAGGGCCACATCTTGTGTGTCGTTGGGCAGGGTTCTGGATCTGGGAAGCCACGATTGAGGTTTAGCCTTCCAGCTCCTCTTGAGGTGACTGGCGTTTGTTATTACCTGGGCATCTGAAGATGAGCCGCTGCCTGAAGCATCGATTGTACATGAACTTGTAGTCAGCATCAACCATGGCGTAAGAGGGACGATGCTGAAGAAAGCCCTTGTTTAGTTTAAATAAGTGGACCCCGACTTGGGGTGGTGCTTTTGCGGCCCGATGTGCTTGCCATCTATGGCTCCGAATGGTGGTGTGGAAGTTCCACTTCGGATACACTGCTGTGCAACTTTCTTCCAGCTTTCTTCAAGTGGAGGGGGTAGTGGAGGAGCTCTCCTGGTATTCTGCGATGATTGGCTGCACAATTCTCTACCACAATGCTGATGGTGTTGGATGGCACCCTCCAGCCGATACTGCATGCTCCTGTAGGAGGTTCCTGAGGTCAGGGTGGCGAGAGTTGAATGCCACCTTGAGCCCAGGATTCCAGGCTGCGGCCGGAAAGCTGGTGTTTGCCTTGGTCAAACCTGGGTGTCAGTCGCTTGCACAACTTCATCAAACATGCTGGAGGATCTCATGAAGTTCTGGACCGCCCGAGGTCTTCGATTCCTGAGCTCCCACCATCAGCTTGTTGTACAGTCCGTCCTCCTGCTCTTCTGGCGAATCATCTTCGACCCAGACTCTTTTGGGTGGCTCCTTTTCTTCTCGCAGTAGAGCTTCACAGAGCCTGCAGTGACTTTGCACTGTTGCCAGAAAGATGGTGGCTGCCGAAAGGCTTGTGTTACACATCCACGTTGGAATCATGACTGGATGCTGTGGAAGAGGAAGAGCCAGATGAAGGGCTGCAGAGGTCCTGCACCGCTGGGCTGCTGTTCTTGAAAGTGAGATGCAGGTGAGTTGCTCCCCTTTGTATAAGGCAGTATAGGTTTCCCTTGATCTCCTTAGGCATCTCTAGGCATCCCTAGGCATCCCTCTAGGACTGCAGACATCCTTAATAGCCGAGATAGGTTCCCCTCCTGCGGAAACGTTTTTTTCCGTTTAAACGCTTTGGTTTCATGCTGCATCCGTGGTGCATTCCGTTCTGCTCCGTTCTTGCTTCCTCCCTGCGTCGAGCGGATGCCGAGTTTCGGCGATGCAGCAGCGGATGCCTAGCGGATACGGAGTAACGAATGCGTAAGCAATGCTAACGGGATGCGTAGCGGAACTGCTAGCGGATGCAGAAACGGAGAACTGATATATGCTGTTCCGCCGCAAAAGTTTTAGGCAAGCCCAAAACTTTTGTTGAGCAGATGAACGTCCATATACGATATGCTGACGGAGTAGAGAGGAACAAAACGGGAGCATGTGAGTACATTCGCGTATTTCCAAGGTTTTTTGTCCGTTTTACATCCTCTTTGCATCCGTTGGTTCACTGTGACATGGGCTTTACCAAATGAACAGGCAACAAAATGAATTTCATGAAAATCATGGGAACTGAAAATGCTGTTTAATTAAAAAGAAAAAGAATAGAACAAAAAATAAACTTATCTCTTTGATTAGTTCAAAGAGAGAAGGTAGTGTGTTTTTTTTTGTTCTATTCTTTCTATCTTTAGTAATTATAAAGCAACCTAGAAATAGGGAGAAATTTCCTAGCAGTAAGAACAATTAACCAGTGGAATGACTTGCCTTCAAAAGTTGTGAGTGCTCCATCACTGGAGGCTTTTAAGAAAAGACTGGCAGCCATTTGTCTGGAATGGTATAGAGCAGGGTTCACCAACCTTTTGGACCTCAGGACCACCAAACTCATAATTTTAGATCCCAGGGACCACTAACTGATTCTGTGGGCATGGCCTAATTTATGGGTGTGGCTTGGTGGTCATGTGATTGGCTGGGCATGGCTTGTATGTAAATATTATAAATATTGCATGTAAATATAATATGTATGCTTACATATGTATGCTTGTATGTAAATTTTATATAAATATTGAATTTTTTATAAAAAAAGAGCAACTTTTACCCAAAATAAAGGCAAAGCATGCAGATTGAGTTGCTCACAGAATCACAGATTCATTCAGAGATCTATCTATCTGCCATTGGCTACTTAGTCTGTCACATAAAATTTGCTTGCAAGCAAACTCACAAAATTAAGTCACAACACACCATGCATGTAAATATTGAATTTTTTATTTAAATAAAGAGCAACTTTTATCCAAAATCAGGCAAAGCAGGCAGATTGAGTTGCTGACAGAATCATTCAGTGATCTAGCTATCTACCATTGGCTAGCTCAGTCTCTCAAATTTGCTTGCTGTGAGTCTGTAGTGAATTTGCTTGCAAGCAAACCTTCAGTCCTAAGGGAGGTTCAGCTGTGCTGAGCCGAAGATCTGAAGACTAGCTGGAAAGCAAGAATTCCAACCATTTCCTGCTTCCTAGTTAATCTAAATCTCCTGGCACAACAGAACAGACGATGGTTGGAACAGATGATGGTCGGAAAAAGGAAAAATAGCAATTTAGCAGACAAATTTACTGGGTAAGGAGTAAGTGGGTAGGGATGGTTCCCACAGGCCATGTGGGCGGCACAGCCTTGTGTTTCTGCCCTGGTTTAATTGTTTTGTGTGTGTGGGGTGCTCTGGGGGTGAGATTTCTTTGCAGCCCACCAAAATTTTATCACGGCCCACCAGTGGGCCGCTGCCCACCAGTTGGTGACCTCTGGTATGGAGTTTCCTGTTTGAGCAGGAGGTTGGACTAGAAAACCTCCAAGGTCCCTTCCAACTCTATTATTCTGTTATGTTCTGTTAACAAATAAACAGCTTTGAATATGCTCTTCATATACATTATACCTTCTTGAGACAGATCATACTGTTTCTGTGGCTTAAAATAACTTGAAAATATGTGTCCTATTATTTCAAGTGAGATTGGGAGACCAACCTCAGAAACAGCGGTGTCTGCAACTGCCTTGCACCTAGATAGAAGCCACAATTGTCAAGAGAAGCAGAGCAATTCTGCTGAAACAAAAAATTCCAAGGTTTCCTTTGTAGAAACCTTGGAAATTTGACAAAGTAAAGCATCCCTTTTCAAGTGCAAATATTTTAAACATCCTTATTTCATATTTCTACACAAAAGGGGATAGTATATTAGTAAAGATATAAATTATAGTGCATGTTATTAGATCATGTCTATGTCAGCTGTACCCACACAAGTCTCACAAGATTTCCCGAGGCTATCCTCACTGTGCAAATAGTAAAATCTTCCAGAGGCAGTGCTGCACACTTTCGTTTATTTTGGAAGAGCACTCAGTGCAATATTTGTGTTTTCAAAGCAGAACATATTGGAAGAAAACAAATGTTTTAAAGTCAGGCAGCAGCACCATTTCCCCACAGAAAGCAATGTATAATTTAATTCTAAGTCAATACCTTTAGTGTCAAATCTCTCTTCCCATAATATCTTAAGTCACTCACTTTTCTCATCTTTTGTGGTCCATAATTAAAAACTCCTTTGGTCCCTGAGCTAAAGTGCAGATCATACCTGTAAGATCCAGAGGGGAACCTTCAGGGCCTTCTACGCCTTCAGAGAAGGCCTTAAAAATATCTGGACCAAAAAATATAAGTATTAAATTATTATATATAATCTCTCTAATTTAATTTAATACAATACATTTAATACATTTTCTCTAATCTATGTTCTAAAGTTAAGTTTACTGTCAAGTTCACATCAGCAATGAAAGGGTTACNAATCCAGGGGAAGGCCAAGCTATGTGTTTTGGTTTGGAGAGTGATGGGAAAACTGACCAATCACGGTTTGATTTGAAGTGGGCAGGACAAAAACAAAAGATCATAGGCCTTGGTGAAGGCCTACCAGCAGCTGCGCAGTGAAATCCTGGACAACATTCTCACTCGGCTGAGGAACCAGTTCAAGGATCATGAAAAACGGATGTTCCTTGCCCTTCTGGGCCCCAAGGAGTTTGCCTCATACAGAGAAAACCTCCCCAGCTCTGCGTTTCAGAGTGAGGGCTGAGGTGAAGGCCCAGCTGTAGCGCTCACGGTTCGCCACTGGTAAGATCATAGGTAGAGAACCTCTAGTCTTTCAGCTACTGTTGGATTCCAACTTCTATCAGCCCACTAGAGGTGGTTACTCACCAGGTTCTGACCAGTTCTGGAGAAACGGTAGTGGAAATTTTGAGTAGTTCAGAGAACTGGCAAACCCCACCTCTGACTGGCCCTGCCCCCATTTATTCTATGCCTCCTGAGTCCCAGCTGATCGGCTAGGTCTTCTTTGGTTGCCCTGCACAAGAAAATGGAGTTGGAAAGCAGGTAAGTGGGATGAGGAGGGAATGGGATTTTACAGTATCCTTCCCCTGCCATGCCCACCAAACCATGCCCACAGAACCGATAGTAAAAAATTTTGAATCCCACCACTGCAGCCCATCTGGGGTGAAATGATTGGAGTTTTAGTCCCACAATATCCCTAAGATTACAACTTCACTTCTCTTTAGATTTTGGATATCTTTCATTTAAATCACTTTGTGGAAGAACGACAGAGGCTATCCTGTGATCACTGATCAACTTGAACTATTAGCCAGCAAACAATCTAATATTAACAATAAGATATATTTATTTAAGCTTATAGAAAGAACAAAACATGGGTGATGAAAGATTAACTCCTTTAGACTCAATACTTCTTTCTAAAATAAATGATAATCATAAATATTAGGTAACACAGTGCCTTGGATAACGTTACACTTTACATCTGGCAAGCTGTATAATTTCTAGTGAAAAGTTATATTTTCTCAACTGAATCCAGAGCTTTTATTAATCCATAGGTAAATGCCTGGCTTGCATTCTGACCAATGTTTATGGTGTTTGGCAAAAGCCCAGTAGCTACTTTACCTCAATATGATTAATTTCTTGCATAATGTGAGGCTTTACATATAAGGAGTTCAAATAATCTTAATAGGTCGAAGAAAAATAAAAAGCCTTGTGTGCTTCGCATTGGAAGAACGTCTGAAACAACACCAGAATGTGAAGCATGCCAATAATAATACCAGCTAGCCATGAAAAAAAGGTGGCTAGCCATGAAAGAGACAACCACAAGAGACATAAAATTGCTGAAGGGATACCAGTGCAAAAGTAATTGCTTGACTTTCAGAGCCAAACATACTGCATTAGAACTGGACTTCCCCAAGAGTTAAGAAGCAAAAGGAAGAGGACATTGCCAAAACTCCACATTTTATGATGATGGCACAACTGATGGACATTTTGCTGAACTCCCTTTCCTTCCCCAAATCTCTTTGCCAATAAGAATTCTCTGTTCTTCTGATTAATTCTACACATGGGAAAAAAAGACAGTTGCTGGTCCACTAAGTAACTTGGTGTTTTGATTTCAGTCCATGTTTCCGATTAAGCAATTTCTTTCATTTCTCTGAATGCTCTTTCTGCTTTTTTTCAAAGCACAAATATATCTATAGCACAAAGGGACCTTTATGAATTGTGACACCCAAACAAACAGAAAAGAATTTTTAACCACAACCATTTTTGAAACAATAAAAATCTTGCCCTTTTGAAAGTAGTCAGATATTATGGCTTATGCTTTTAAAAGGAACATTCCATTGCAAAGTAGCCAGTCTGTAGCCAGAATAATTAGCTAAATAAATGAACAAACATACAAACAAATATCTAGATCCTTTGTGGCCTCTGGTTTCACCTCCCACCACTGCTGTAAGCAGCATTTTTGCACTGCTGTCCAATATTTAGCACACTATCCTCACTTCCTTCTCCTGAGTTTGACAGTCCTATCTTTAATCAGTCAAAGGAAATGTACTTACAAACAGCATCTAGTTCCTACCAGGGCTTCTTGTTCTTCCCTCACCTCAGCTCCTTTTTATGGCAAGAAGGAAAATTATTTTTTTTGAGCCCTCCATCTATTATTGGGTGGAAGGAATGTCAAAGTAGCTCCTTGACATGACTATGAAGAATGGTGAGGCTGTGGCCAAGTGCAATAGTACTATCCAACCTGACAAGATGGGAGCACTTCTGAGAATCAGAAGGTAAATGAATCAGAGTTCCCATCAGAGAAAATACTGGAAATTGTTTTTCCACAGTCTCCTTTGGCTCAGCTTCACAAAGCTCAAAGAAAACCCATGATGTCATGATGAAATGCCAGATTGGTATAGAGTTAATATGCAAAAAGAGCTAAGTGTTAAGCCCACCCCTATCCTTGGGTTTATAAAATCACATTCCAAATCTTTTTGATTTTAAAGCAATTTTGGTATGATGGAGAAAATTATGCAGGGATAAAGTGCACAATATTATCTTATTGTGCACTTTATCTTATCTCTATAAGTACCATTATAGAAAAGTAAGGATTCCATAACCCTATGATGTATCGATATTGTACATATCAGGGTAGAGCCATGGTTGCACCATGGTTAGAATACATTACTGCAGGCTACTTCTGCTGATTACTGGCTGCCAGCAGTTTGGAAGTTCGAGTCTCATCGGCTCAAGGTTGACTCAGACTTCCATTCTTCCAAGGTTGGTAAAATGGGGACCCAGATTGTTGGGGGCAATTTGCTGACTATAGAGAGGGCTGTAACATACTGTGAAACAGTATATAATTCCATTGCTAGTGCTAATGCTAGTGCTATATAGTTTCCACTATTTAGCACTAGCAGATAGTGGCAGATATATCAAATCTAAATAATAAGAACAATAATGGATCCATGCCATTCACCAGTTCTATCAATATATTATTCTGAAACTGAAAAAGCTTTCAGAAGTGAGAAGGAAACTAGGCTATAGCTGCCTGTTGGATCAAGTTGAGAATTTGAGCCATATATCTCCACATATAGTCACTGTTGGTTAGCAAACATCCCATCCACATAAGAGAACATTATAGCCACCCTGGCTAGTGGAGAGCAATAGGAAGGGCCAATCCTCCAGAATCTGAAAATAATTCTCTGTTATGAAGGTTGTCCAAACCACATTGGTAGAATTAATGCTTCCAAATTCTGTGGCCAGCACCTCCCAGTAGGTTATAATGACAGTGATGAATTATGACAGAAGAATGTAAAAATTATGTAGATTCTACAGATGAAACATAAGAAACAAAACAGTCACAGAACCTACTACACATGATTCTGTTATTTTTATCTTGATGTACCCAATACATAACAGGAAGACGACTTGCTGGGAAAGGCCAGTTAAAATAAGTCATGTTTATTTGCATTGATAAAAATGGGAAAAATTAATGTTTGTGTACAATATATCTTTGAGAGTGTTAATTGAGAAAGTTGTTGGAGTTTATGCAAAGTAGCGCAGCTGGTCTATCACATTGCACTCTTGCAGGCATCCTCAGGAGGGTAATTCTGTGGATGCAATTGTCTTTCTGGAAGATTGAAAACTCACTTTCTGAGACTCCAGTGTGCTGACATTTTCTTTTCTCCGGAGACTGATTGAAGAAAGAGAGTTATTGCCATGAAGAAGCAGAATTGCCTGCTGGAGTCATCACTAGCATTCAGTCAAAGGAGATCCCTGGTGCCTTCTCGAACAGATGTATCCCATATCTGTAGGGAGAACAAATTTCAGAGCTATTAAGTTCACTTGTAATCCAGACTTTCTGGCTAACAGGCCAAACACATAACTGAAGCTGATTTAGTAGCACTTAGAAGCACAATTTTGTGAAGCGACTTTCTAGCAAATTAAAAAAAAAAAAATCAGGTTACATGGTAGAAATGTCATAGTATTCAAACCGTTTGTAGATTTATATCAACCATCCCCCAACATACTGTACATATACATACCTGCACATACACACACACACACACACACAAATGCACATACATGTATACACTTACATTAATCCTAGGAGTCAATGTGCATTCATTTCATTTCAGAATTCAAATAACTCTGCCCATATTGGGTATGTGTTAGATTACAAATGAAAGAAATAGAAGTTTTCCGACTGCTAGTTTTATTTCAAGAAAATTCTGAAGAAAATAAATGATTTATATGAATAGGTTCCAATGTTTTTGGTATTACAGGGGCACAATAAACTTCCTTTTGTTAAATTCATCCCCATCAAGTGTTTTTTCATCAAGAATAGGATACTTGCTATGTAGACAGAAAATCCAGATCTTCATCTCTTTCTCATTTACAGCATCCTAGTTCTGTGACATGAGCATTGCCTCTTCATAAAGCTAGACTGGCCCTTTCAAATTGCAACCAAGAGAAAAGTCGCCTATTTGTAGCACATGGGAAACTCCCTCCTACCCAAGTGTTATTTTCACAAACTTGAAAAGCAACTTCAGCTGAGAGACAATTGGCCCATTTTAATCTATTCAGCTTCACAGGAGAGGGTAATTACAGTGAATGAAACAACTGTACCATACCAAAATAGTTGGATAATTCTAAATATTATTTACTATAAAGGAGAACAGTGAGAACAGGTTATATAAATGCAAGAAACGAAGCCCAGTTATTACTGTTTGATTTTATAAAGATTGTCCCAAATTCTGCAGGACCTGGAAAAGCCAATGCTTTCAGAAAACATCTTGGACAATTTTTAAGAGTAAATATTTAGGCCTTGGGGAATCCTGTGTCATTTCCCCAACTTCTGTGGTGTCCTAAAGGCCAGATTGTCTTTCCACAAATCACCTTGTCAAACGCATGAAACTTTTGAACATCAGACATAAATGTAACTGTTGTTAAGAATAACAACAACAAAAATATTATAAACCCAAGTTTAAAAACAGTACAGTTCTAAAGAACAAAATTAGACAACTGTCATCCCTAATGATAATCCACTATCTTTCAGGGACTGCTACATTGACTTTGAAATGCAATAAACCAGGGGAATTATTTTTAATTACCTTACCTCACGGCTAAGACATAACTGACAAGTTCTCAGCAAGAAAATAATAGAAGATCAATCAGAACGAAGGAGAGAGAAAAACATAGAAAATAATGCATGATGATGATGATGATGATTTTTATATAGTTTGACTATTTTGCTGCTAAAAGGCAAAAGGGTGCCCAGAAGGAAGAAAGGGGAAAAAAAGAGGGCGGGGCATATTTTTCCTCTTTCTTACAAAGCCAATTTGCAAATCTCTTAAGATATGTTAAGATATGTTATCAGGCAAGAAATAACTTGCAGGATCAAGAAGCAGTTTTTTGTTGTGCTCCCCTAGATTCCAGACATTTACACAAGTACTAAACATTAGAGTACTAAGTACTAAATCATTAAAGTTCACAAAAAACTGATCCCCCCCAAAATTAGTGGTCTTAGTATAGTATCTCTGATTCCATCAAAAAGAAAAGATGAATATATAATATTTAATAAGTTGTGATAATAATAATTGAATAATTAAAGTCATTAAATCAGCAAAAAATAAATTAGCAACAGGCATTGTAAAGGATTTAGTTGTTCTGAAGTAATTAGAATGACAGAGGCTGATCCTTAGAGCAGGAATGGAAGAATGCTGCTAGTATACAAATGGTAAGTACACATCCTCATGTTTCAATGATTTTACTCAATTTCTCTTTTCTAAATTTCATTGGTTTAATTCTACTGGGGGTACATGCTGCAGATGTCTCTGTGGATATGTTGTCATACTTTGGCACAATTTTGCAAATATTTACTTTCTTCTCACATTCTGCAAGTTACTGGGAAAACTTTTTAAATTCCCTTGAAGAGCTACACTAATGCCAGATGGCTTTAATGGCTGTGTGTGTAATCAAACATGTATATTTACTACATATTGATGAATTCCAGGCATTGCATAAAGCAGGCAAGGCCAGTGTAAAACCAGCCTATTTAGCATCTCTAAACTTTATTATGTAAGCCTGCTGTGATTTAGCTTCATTTTCTTTTTGCTACATCGGTAGAAGCTTTAAGAAGTATTGGTTGCCATGAATGAAACTGCATTAAGTGTATAAGGTTCATATGAACGGAGTCTCCAAAACAGGCTTAGCTTGGACATGGATTCAAATCTAGGTTCAAGGATCATCAGGACAAGATCTGACAGATCTGTTCTCCTTCATCTGTAGCACCTTAATCTCGAAAATGAAAGTGATGATTCAGCATTTAGCTTCAGTTGACACTTTTGTTTTGATTGGCTCAGGCAGGCCCCTTTGTGTTCACATTTCTTTGGCAAAGTTATAGTTCAACATTTGAAAATTAATTGACATTACAGGGCCCATATTTTTACATTCTTTGCAGCTCTCAAGAGAAGGGCTTTTCATCAGTTACAGGAAGGGCTCTTTACATTTTTACTTGCATTCATATATAGAAAAAGAAAAGAAAAATAAACAGAAAAAAGGAAAGATGAAAAAAACAAAAGCATATACACACTCACATACACATACACATTATTACTCAATTTTTAAAGACAGCCCTAAACTTGACTGCACATTTTTTTCATTATACTGATAGAAGCCACAGTTTATATTTGAGAAATCCATGACTCTTTATATAATGATACATTATATAACTGTTGGAATATCATTCAGAATATCATTCAGAATCACACTATAGGGACAAATCTAAATCATATGCATAAATTTCCTTTCTGTTATTTTACAATTTGAATATTACGAAGTTGGCAGCCAAACTTTTTGAAATATTTTTTTTAAATACCTAATCAAATGAAAAAATATTTTCTTTTTTTTTGTAAATTTTATTTGAGTTTTCATAAAGAAATACAAATAAAACATCTTTTTTGAAAGTAGCGTGATCCCTGGTTACATTTCTTCGTACAGACACAAATTCAATTTCATGCTCATTTTTATGTTCAATTCCAACAATTTTCTTACATAGCTTTCCCTCTTCTGTTTTATTTTTTTCTTAATTTCTTATTGCTTATAATTATCCTCATCTCCAATTCAAATCCTTATATTTTATACTTTTTGTCTGTGCTATTTCAATTTCATATTTATTCTTCTTCTCATTGAACAAGTTCTCCTTCGTGATTGCTGGTTGAGTTATGACCACTTATATATTTTAATTTTATCATTTAAATTATCCATAATTTATTATCTTATTTTAAGCTTCAAAAAACCTTAGAAGTTATCATCAATATAATACATAAACTTCAATTCAGATTCTGCTTTGGATACATTTCTTTAAATAACACACTATTCTTTAATATTAAGGAGGAAGGAAAAAAAATGATGTATAAATATAATGTAGTTAAAAACAACACACCACCAATTCAATTCTATCATTAATATTAATGTTCATTAAAATTCTTAACTTCTTTAACATAAATACTTTTCAATTAAATTATCATACTTCTATGGGAACAGCTTATTTAAGTTTTCCATTAATTAACTTCCCCCCCTCTTCACTTATATTTTATGAAAAACATTAACTTAATTACTAAATGGTCCACGTCCTTTCCTAATTCAATTCTTCTCATTTATTTTTATTGTCATTAATTTTAATATTAACAAAAACATTTCACCTAAAGATATCAAAGCTATTTTATCCCTCATTTTATCATACACTGTTTCCCAATTTCTAAACATTAGTTTCTAATACAACATAACATATAACAATTCTTAATGTACCTTTGGTACAGAATCCCTTATTCAGTTAAATTATTCACCCATTATCTTTCTAAAATCAGGCCCTGTTTCTTTATATTTCTTGTTTCTGTCCTTTATAACTTCTATTTCCATTCCTTTCTTCCCTCTCTCTTTTCTCTCTCGCTTTTTTTTACCCCCTTGTCTCTTTAACCTCATATTTCTCTTCTTCTGTACTTCCCCTTCTTCTGTTGCTTCCAATATTATCACTTATTTCGAGACTATTATTTTCCTTCTTTGGTTGTTTTAAGTCTTTAAATTCTCCATTCTCTTTTCCCCCCTTTTCCTTTTTTCTTCCCCCATAGATTACTGTTCATTTAAACCTATGTCTTCTATCTTTGTCCCAGTCTTCTTGTTTTGAACAGACATTTCGTTATTGTTTCTCATAGTTCCAATCTCCATTTTTAAGAATTGAAAAAATGAAGCCGAAAAAGAAACCTCTCCTTTCTTGAATGAGATGCTTCTGCATCTTCTCTGTACATTATTAAGGTTCCATTTTCAATTCATCCAGAAGTTTAGTGCCATTATAATAAAATTTTTTAACCAACCACCCGGTTAATTTTAGTCATTTAGAATTGCAATAAGCAAGAGTCCAATGATCACCAAGTAATCCAAATTACACTTCAAGCTGTTCTTTTAGCTTTTTTTTCACTTTTTCTCTCTGGGGTTCTTACATTAAAGGCCCATGTTCACACTTTGCCCAACGGATTGCAAAGGACACAACGGATAGCAAATATGTTCCATCCGTGTTATCTGCTTCTCAAAAGGGGCAAAAATTTGCATAAGCAGAGCGTAATTAACACATGGAGGAAGGAATGGACGTTGGGGGAGGAAGCAGAGGAGGATGTATAAGAGGATGCAGAGGGCAGATGCGTAAGGATTGCGTAGAGGATGCGTAGAGGATGCAAGAGTGGATGGCGTAGAGGATGCCAGAGCGGATGCAGAGCGGATGTTGTAAAGGATGCAGAGCGGATCAAGGAGCGGATGAGCTGCACCGCTTTTCATCCTTGCTGAACCATCCGTGCTACTAACACTGCGCGTCCGTTCTGCTTTCCTCCCTGCGTCCGTTTACTGCAATGAATAGGAATGGGTTGAGTTGTGCGGATGGCAGCGAGTGGATGCTGTAGAGGATTAGAGCAGATAAGCGTAGAACGATGCAAGACGGATGTCCCCCTATGCCTAGAGGGATTGCAGAACGGGACGAATTGGACACATTTTCCGTGCAATAAGTTTTGTAGCAGCTCAAAGACTTTAACTGAGCGATGAAAACGTCAATAAATGCGGATACTGACGGATAGTAGAGGAAGCAAAACGGAGGCAGTGAGTACATCGCTTAAACCAAACGGTATGGCAAGCTTTTTTGTCGCATGTTTACATCTCTTTTGCATCCGTTGTGCAGTGTGACAGGGCTTAATAGTTAAGGCAAGTTCAGTGTAGGAAGATGTATCTTTTTAAAAAGTCTTGTTAAAAGCCCATGTCACCACTGCAACCAAATGGATGGAAAGAGGATGTAAAATGCGAGAGAACACTTGCCATCCGTTGGGTGTCCTAACGTGCATGCTTACCGTTTGTACTCACTGCCGTCCATTTTTCTTCCTCTCTATCTGCGTTCCAGCACTTCCGAAATCGACTGAGTTTCCATCCACTCAAAAAAGTTTGAGCTGCTTCAAAAACTATTATTGAGCGGACAAATGTATCCAACCATGTCCATTCTGCATCCGTAGGCATACGGGGAACATTCCGTTTCTGAAATCCGTCATCATCCGTTATTGCGGTCCGCGGTACATCCGCTATCGGCATCTGCGTGTGCATCGCGCAACTCAACATCCGCTCCAGCAGAAACGCGGAATCACAGGTGAGGAAGCGGAAGGCGGAAATCATGCGAACGAGGAACGCGCAGTGTACAGTAGCCTGATGGGACGGAGAAAGGATAAAGCAGCATGCGTCTCGGCAAACAAGCATTTAAAAAATGGAAAAAACGTGGTCGCAGAGGGGACCTATCTCGGATAATTAAGGATGCTAGCAAGGATCTCTAGAGGTATGCAATTAAGGACACATAGGGGAAAACTTATATTGCATATTAAAAAGGGAGCCACTCACCTTGGATCTCACTTTCAGACCAGCTGAGCGCCTGTGTGTCGACCTCTGCAGCCTTCATTGCTGCCATGCTTCCTTCCACAGCATCCAGTTCAATGTCCCCCATGGGATTAACGTAACACAGTCCTTTTGGTAGCCACCGTTGTTCTGCAACAGTGCGAAGCCATCTACAGGCTCTTTCAACTCTACTACGGGAAGAACAAGTGAGCGTAGGACCAAGGAAGCATTCTGCGGTCTGAAGATGGATCGGTAGAAGAAGCAGAGTATGGACTGTACAACAAGCTGATGGTGGAAGCTGAGGAGACGAAGACACTCGTGCATTCCCAGAACTTGGCATGAGGATGCCTCTGCCATGTTTGACGAAGTTGTTGGAGCGGCTGAGACCCAAGGTTGATCAAGGCAAACACAACGCTCACGGCCTCAGCCATTGACCCTGGACTCAAGGTGGCAATGACTCTGCGCCACCTGGCCTCAGGGACCACTACAGGAGGCATGCATGTAACGGGCTGGCAGGGTGCGCACACAACACCATCGAGCTATTGTGGTCAGAGAAAGGCGTGCAGGCATCATCGAAGAATACCATGGAGGTAGCCTCCTCCAGTGGAGGGCCCGCTCCACTTGAAAGAAAGGACGGAATAGAAAAGTTGGCAGAGCAGAAGTGGATATCAGAAATGGAACTTTCCCACACACGTTGGAGCCATCGATGGCAAGCACGTTGGCCTGCAAAGCTGCTTCAGCCAAGATCGGGGTCCCACATTATTTCAACTACAAGGCTTCTTCAGCATCGTCCTTCTTCGCGCATGGTCGAATGCTGGACTACAAATCATGTCCATGCGGATGCTGTCAGGATACGGGTCAGCTTCAAGATTGCCGCAGGTATACAATGCGCAGTGACCTCAAGGAAGGGGCTGGAAATTGCAAACCTCAATCGTGGGCTTCCCAGATGTCCGAGACCCCCTGCCCAACAGACACGCAATGATGTTGGCCCTACTATCATCGTGGGAGATGACGGCCTTTTCTCCCTTCAGATTACCACCTTCATTGCAAGCACCTACATACCTCCAGATGCTACCCGTAGAAGAGAGGATTTGTTCACTACAGGCTGTCCAGGCAAGACGGGTGGGTGGATGAACGGCCTTTGGCACCGCTGGCGCAACAGGTTCGCAGGTAGGCTTTCTCACCAACCAGCAGTATTGCACCACAGACTAGGGAGGAACATTGTGAGGAGCTTGCCTGGCATGCCTGCACAATCTCATGCGGCACCCGCTAACGCAGTGTTGCAGAAGCAGGCTCGTGGGACCTCCCAACAAAGCCAAATTGGGGACAGGAGCCTGAGGGAATGGAGGCAAAGGTGAAAACTTGATATGACAGCTGAGGATGGTGCAAGGCCCCAACAGAAGCCTCACGTGAGGGAAGAAGCAGCGCAACCTCCTGAGACACTGGTGGCAAACTCCGCCAGCTTGGAGGCCAGTGGGAGTGGCGAAGACAGGATGATAAGAATGATCTAATGGATGCTTCCTTCAGCCTGTCTCATTCACAACGGATGAGATTGGGCCATGTATGTTGGGTGAGGCCTATACAATAGAACAGGGCATGTTAAAAAAGAGTTGTGTTTATGTTTGGACATTGTGTGGATCAAATGGCTTACAGTTGTTATTGATAATGAAGGGCCAAAGGTGTGGCACCTGGGAGGGCGGACCATTGAGAGTCCCACTATGGCTTGCAGCTGGAGGTGTTATACTATCCACAGCTATCTCAACGCCAATGCCCGACAGCTTTTCTTAAAGCCCATCATAAAGCTATGACTTAACCCGATCCACAAGGTATCGTCACTAGCCCATCCCACTGCTATTCTCAACCATCCACAGCGGTATCTCGTTTAAACCCACCCAAAGGTATCCCTGCCCAATCCCACTGCTATATAAAAGCCATCCCAAAGGTATCACTGCCCACCCCACTGGTATCTTTAACCCATCCACAAGCATGCAAGGGCTAAACCATTTCTAAAAGTTTCCACCCGAAGACTTTATTTTACACAAATAAATGAAGCAAGTGTGTGAAGCAAGAGATAAATATTTATATTAATAAGCAAGCTGTAAAAGAAAAATGACGCGCGAAGTCAAGTGTCCAAAATAAAGTCTACAAGCGTAGCCACCCAGTCTTTTGGCACTGATTCTTCTGTGCAGCTCAAGAGGTGTGCAACCAGTCTCGACAGGGGTGAAAGGGTCCAGGTGCTGCTGGAGGTTGGCTGCTGCTGTACTGTTTGGTTTGAAGCGCCACTGGGTGCCTGGCCACTGAGAAGACAACAGTGCACGGTGTAGTTGAGGAAGCTCTTCAGAGAGCTGGCTTCAGCCCCGTGATGTTGAGAGCCTCCTTCTCGATGCCGATGAGGTGTCAGCCGCCCAGTAACCGACTACAGATGTACTTGAGGCCGGGCTTGGCTGTGGGGTAGAAGGAAGGAGCAGTGTAGTAGGGGCTGGTCTGGGTCGTTGCCACTGGGCTGAAGGACTGGCGTGCGGTGGCATCTGGTAGCATATGGATGGCATCTGGTTGAGCGGTGGGTGGCAATCGGTGGCATCAGTTGAGACCGGTGGCAACGGTGGCATCAATGAGCTGTGCCTGGACTGGGAAAGTGCTGCTCCTTCTGCTGGCGACCTTCCTGGTAGCCGTAGCCTTGTAGGTGAGGGCCTGTGGTTGAAAGCCATTGGAATTGGGAGGGACTATCCACCTAGGAGTGGAGGGAGCAGACCTGGACTGGGGTGGGAAGCAAGGTTCATACTGGATCTGGAGGGTTGTTGAAGCAGATCGGTGATCGCTGTCGCTATCACCGCACCTGGTACTGGGGTTGCCATCATGTCCACGAGGGTCTGGTTCACCATAGCTGAGGCAACGGGCTTGCGGTTGGAGGATGAGGGAGTCGGTGTGGGCACCAGCTGAGAGAGGAGAATCTATGCTGCTCCTGATGGTGTCCTCTTATCTCCAGAGGACAGTGTGGCTTTTTGTCCCTCCTGTCTGGCTCTACTGCCTTTCTTGTGGAGGTGGAGGCATGGGGGTTAGATGCGGTTGGACTGTGGTTGGAAGAGTTCATCTCCCTTTTTCTCCAACTGCGCGGCAAGGGAGTCGCATCCAACGCCGCTGGCCACCATCGGTTAGATGCATCTGTCGGCAGGTCTTTTGCCGTGGGACGCTGCATCAGGACACCTGCGCTGGAGACAGGAGCTGAACTCTTCACTGGAAAGATGGACTGGCTCTTCAGGAACAGGCTGCCTGAGAGAGAGGGTTGATGAGAGGGGCTGCATCCTGGTTGGCAGGATCTTCACCCTCCAGTGAATCTGACTGTGGCGCATGACGTAGGTCTCTCTGTCCGTCAGCTTGACCGCGGCAGCCTGGCCAGATTCTTGAGGTGCAGGCTTCCCGTACCAGCACCTCTGAAGTTGTAACCCAGGCTCTTCCGCCTTCTCTGTCCAGAGCGCAGGCCTGCTTCTTTGGTGGTGCCCTATAGAGGCGCTAGTGTCCTATCGCCATAGATACTGCATCTCTCTCAGCCAATCTGCCAGCACCTCATCGCTCATGTTCCTCTTTGATGGTGTAGTTGCACTCCTCTCCCGTTCTCGCATATGCCTCTTCCTCCCTTTGGCAGGAGCCACATGGGCCCTCATCAGAAGGGGCTTCCAGGTTGTAGGGCGCTGCTCCTCCACACCACCCCACCAGCAGGCAGCACCCAGCAGGACGCAGCAGGCAGCACCGAGCAGCATCAGCAGGACCAGGATCACAAGCAGCAGAGTTAAGCCCAAGCAGCACCAGCAGCATCACCCACGGGACGCAGGATCAGGCAGCAGCAGAGTTCAGCACCAGCAGTGCCAGCAGCACGCCAGCAGCGACCAGGAGCACGAGCAGGACCAGGAGCATGAGCAGGACCAGGAGCACGAGCAGGACCAGGAGCATGAGCCGGACCAGGATGCAAACGAGCTAGGACGACCAGGAGCCACAGCAGACGCAGGACACAGGGAGCACAGAGGGCACCAGCAGGATGAGCAGGGTACCGCAGCAGGAAAGCAGGACCAGCAAGAACGAGAAGCAGCGTTACAGCAGAGTAAGCACCAGCAGAAGCACGCAACCGCCAGAAAACAGCAATCAAGCCAGAGTAAAGCAACGAGCAGAAGCACCACCAAACCATAGAGCAGCATCATCAGCTCCTCCAAGAAGCAGAAAGCAGCAGAAAGCCCAGCCCAGAGAGAGCGAGCCTGTGCGCTACAGAAAGCCCCAGAGAAGCAGAGTGAGAGGCCAGGGGGTGGGAGGCGTGGCCCTGTCCCTGCTTGGCCAGGGCTGCGCCAGCAGATGGCGTGAGGCTTTCTCTTCTTCCCAATGGTTGTGGGGGTGCTTGGTGGCAGGCAGGCAAAGGGCAGCCAAGGCTGGCAGGCAGGCTGGCAGCAAGGCATGGGCAGTGGAGGACGTGGCAAGCAAGGGCTTGGCAGGGAGGCTGGGGCAATGAGGTGGCAGAGAGCAAGGCAGGCTGGCAAGCAGTCGATGTGATCTGGAAGCAGGTCTTTCCTCTGAATAGGTGGAACCTGCTTGGGGAAGCTGCTTCCCTATTATAATCCATGGGGTCTGGAACGCAATGCCATACCTCCCCGCATGCGCAGTTAACGGCTAGGCATCGCTAGGAGATCGCCTAGATTCCCTACGGCATCAGCGTCTAGTCGCGCTCTATAGTTCTCGCCATGCGCTGTCACCGTCTGGCTCGTCCGCTCTACCGCATCCGCTCGTTGCGTTCCGCCCGTTCACGCTCGTTTGCCCATGGCGTCGCCGAGCCGGAAGCCTTGACAGATGGCGCATCCTCTCCCAATCCCGCTTCGTATCCGCTAGGGACTTGCTGTGGAAGCATCGGCCGCTTTCCATCCACCTGTGCGTCCACCCTCCCGTCCTGTTCCTTTCCGTGTTGTCCCTGCCGTAGTGGTGTTAATGCAAATCCCGGTAGCACTTTGTGAAAGCGGCGAGGACAATTGACAACGGATGGAACATGAGTTTTCTCGGGTCACACATGATCGTCCCTTTGTTAGACAAACACGGTTTTGCGCGCGGCACGTCGAGTTGGTGGACAGGGTCTATAAGAGTTTAGCGGTAGATTCTTTTTAATCGCAGGCAGTTCCATTCCTCCTTTTCCAGATACCTGCCCTATATATTATTTTTTCATCATCCTTCCCATGTTATATAAAAAACTCCTTTTAATGTCAGAAATGCGTTTATTCCCTTTGTACTTTATATTTTGACTTTTCAGCTTAATTGCCTGTATAGTCAGACAGCAAATTTTTTTTTCCGCATATTTCTTATTTGAGTCTCATTGTGCGTCTGTCAATAGATATAGGAAAGGGAGAGAAGAAACAAAAGAAGCCAAACCCTTTCCCCTTTTCAACTTCCTTCGCTTGCTTCCGAATCTTGCTTTGGGAAGGATGTTACTTATTGTTTTAGTTAGAATTCCAGGGATATCTTAGTTGAATTGCTTTTGCATTAACCCGAGTGAGCATACTTTCACTTCTTTGTCTTCCTCCTGCAATATTCTTTTTCCGCGGCTATTTCGAGTAATCCTTTTCCGGTCGAGTTCTTCTTTGAGGTGGCCATTTCTGACCACCGCTGCAACTGCCTTTGGGAAAGGGAGTAATGGTCATCTGAGGAGGAGAGATGCGGCTCTTCTCAACCCCGTTGGCAATCTCCCCCCTCTTCACTACCTCTACAGGGTGGCTTAGCCCTGAAACCAGTCGGCTTGGGGCGCTCCAGCAGCGAGCCCAGACCGAAACCATGCACAATCGCGGATTTCTGTCTGTTGCCGAAGAGGCTCAAAACAAGAAGCCGAAAAAATATTTTCTTGAATTAACCTCATGTTCAGAGCATAAGAAATATGTCAACATTTTAAAGATTTCTCCCTAATGATATTTGTCCATATGATATACCAAATCTTTATTCCACAGTTCTGGTAAATTACTAGTGCTCACCTTAATGATATTCCTTAAAGTGATAAATGTTTATATATATAAATGTGTGTGTGTATCCATATACAATGTAGATTTGAAGTTATCTATGATACATTTCAATGCTGTGAGTAATCCAGCAATCTTAAATGCTGCCAATGTGTCTGAAATCAAAAGGTGTTTAATAGATTATAGTGCCATGTTACAATTTTAGATAATCCAGATTCCTCCTGAATTAACTCGAGTGATAATTGGCAACAAGCTGATCTATATCAGTAATAACTTTAGTGTAGTCAATGAACATAAAAGTTAAAAAATGAAATTTCAGACTGGGATTATTCCAAGTATGCACTTATCTTGGAAATAAGGATCAAAATAATACTTAAATTCCCATAACTTCCAAATATGCTTTGTGGATGTTAATATTGGAAAGACAACAAAATTTTGATTAAAAAAGGATCTGAACCCCTACTAGGCCAGAGGATCATATAATACATTTCTAATTGTGCTCACGGTGTGGCTTTGGGGTTTAATTACTTTGGATTCCATAGAGAAAAAACAGTTAAAATGTATCTCAGAAATAAAACTTAAAGTCAAGACCTCTATCATCATATGGTGATCATGATTTGGATAAAGGAAATCTTGGGATTTATCCTTTCTTTAAAAACTTTATATAAATGTATATGAATTACCATCAACAGTATTTATCTCAATATAAATCAGGAATAAACAATGTTTGCCTCTATTAATAGCATTCTTTTTCTGATTTAAGTAAATAAAATAATTCAAACACCAAGCAAGGCAATATTTTTTACAGATTTCCATACTTACAATACAGTTTATAGGAACTGCATAACCCTTGGTTCATTTGGCTGAATAACTTGAAAATTTACCAAACTGTTATATTAAAATATATCAATACATTTTAATATAAAGCATCCATACACATAAAAAAGCCATAATATTTCAGCAACATATAATTATTTGCATTCAGCTCCAGATACTTTATGTCTAGAATGTTTTTGGATTTCCTAAAAAAAGGCCAAAAGCAAAAAAAAAAAATACTTTCAGTATAAAATGCAAAGAATATTCTTGACTAATTTCTCACTAGCAATTTTTAAATTTCCATTTCTATATATTTGAATAACAAATATTCTAGATAAAAAATCTTTCTCTTCAGGAAATATATATTTATATTTCTGGGCAAAAAAAATGATGATTACCCAATTCAGTAAGCATTTGTGATTTATCCTATTTGTGTGTGCGTGTGTGTGTGTGTGTGTGTGTGTGTGCCTTTTCAGAACTGACTTTCCCTTTTCTCCTTCCTAGGGCTGGGAGGGTTTGAGAGGTCATCCAACTGGTTTTGTGCATAAGGCAGGACTGAAACTCATGGTCTTCCAGTTTCTAGCCTGATGCCTTAACCACTACATCAAACTGTCTCTCCTATTTTTCTTTAGGTGAGCAGTATCTCACAACAAAGTCAAATAAAATAGGAAATAGTTTTTATTTAATAGAGATAAATTTTAGAAGAACTAAAAAGAAACATAAAAAACTCTTAGTAATCAAAAAATAAAGCATTAAACAGCAAACCCTAAAGAAATAACAGAACAAAATTAACAAAATAAATAACAAATAATTTTTTAAAAAAGTAAAAATTATATATAGTGTTTTTGTTTGGCAAATATTTTTTTAAAAAATTGAAGAAAAATGTATTAATGCAATTAAAAACAGAAATAGCCAAAGACTGACTAAAACCAAAGATACAAGTAATGAATTCAAATGTAATTTCCTCAAATATATCAATAATAAAAAATAATCAATATTTAAATAGATTAACATTCCGAGCTTTAGCTCCAGGAGATACAATTTGTGGTATCTCCTTTCTCTATTTCAGAAATTTTTATTAAAAATCTCTGAAGTCTTTAATTCTATTCAAAGTGGAAAATGCAAATTTCTATTTACATGTAATACTTTGCACCAAAGGGACTCCTTCCCAAATTTTGGAAAAATTCCAAGATAATTTTGATCCTTAAAACAGGTAAAAGTTCAGTGGAATTCTCAATATGGACTATAAATTAAGATTTTAGTTTATATAACTATATTAGCTTAATTGTTAGCTAGTTGATTAAAAGTGGTTTTAAATAAAATTAATCATAAAGATCCATCAGATTTTATTCCAAATTAAAATATATCTGCACTTATCTGGAAATTATTAAATATTATAAAAATGACTAAAGTTAATAAATTCTTACTAGTTATGTGTTCTTTAGATATATTTAGAGTCTTTGATACTCTGGAACTATCACTTTTAAAACAAATATTATTTAAATGTGAAGCCTGAGTTAAGACTTAAGAATTATGACTCAGATTCTATCATGATTTTAAAAATCCCAAGCAAGGTTCTTTCTCATTACTGTATTATTCAACCTAGCTATGTAAGCACTAGAAATAGCATTTGGAGCTTAGAGTCAGATTTGTGGAATAAAATTGGGAGACAAGAAATATCTTTTAAATCAGAGATGATATGGTTCCGACCTTCTCAAATGTTTTCCATTCAGCTAACTATATTAAGGAGTTAGAGCAGTGCTGTCAAACTCCTGGCCCATGGGCCAGATGCATCACATGCTGGCCACACCCACACTCGGTTTAGCGAAGGGGGGGAAAGTCCTGATACCTCACATGACACTGCCATGATGACGTGAGTTTAACACCCCTGAGTTAAAGTAATTTGCAGAGCTGTTTTTAAGACATAGAAAAAAAGAAAGGAAGGAAGGAAGGAAACACACACACACACACACACATACACACACACATATATATATATTCTTGTTCCACATGCAGATCTTGTTCCACATGTAGATCTTTGATCATTTCCAAGAAGTGGTATGAGTTTTGTACATGTGAAGCTGCTGCATGTTCAGCATTTTAGCTGTTTTGCTAAGTGTT